>JAVXUO010001737.1:0-76808 GCA_033065855.1 Escallonia rubra
AAAAACGTAATGAAATGCAATGATAGTTTATCAGCGTGCCACATCACTGCATCATATTTTCAATATAAAATAGGTCTTATAAAAACTGTACACCACACACAAGTGTCGCTAAAGGTGTCCAGTAATTACAATATCAATATGACTTATAATAAAGTTTGAAAATCAATTGATAAAACAAAATAAGTCCCGCATAAGTGTCGCTAAACACGTCTTATGTTTCGCAAATTGTTGTCCTTGTTCAGCGGTCATGCGGCATATCACAACCGACCCCTATGATCCACAATCATCCGCGCTAGCTTAAGCGGCTGCTATTAGACTTGGTTGAAATGAGAGTCGATAAATGATGATTTCGCTTGAAAAGACTTCACCCAGACGCAACCGACATACCGTGATCATGAGTTGAGCTCTAAATGAGGATACAAATTCCTACGTTTAATGCCTTATTTTTGGGAATCGTGTGGGAGTGGCGGTAAGCTTTGTCCTTTTGTTTTTGTCGCACATTAAAACCACTTTTTACAAGGTTAAAGCGGCGGCTGTAGGCAAATCATAACGGGCCTATTTCTTTTTTTGGTACAATAACGGGCCTATTTCGAACTCTTCAAATATCCCACCAAAAACCCGTTTCAATCCCCTCTTCTGCCAAAGTAAAGAACCCTAATCTTGTCTTCTTCAAATAATCACCGCCTCAAGAACTGTCCCGCTTCAAGTAAGTCAAAGTTAGCCTGTAGTGTAGACCCTTGTATTTCTTTGTTGTATCATGTCTTGTTTCTGTTTTTGATTGCACTGTGTGGTTGCTAAACTCGTCTTTGTTTGCATACCAAGTGTTTGGTTTTTCTTCTCCTCAATACTGCTGAAATGTAAGGAATTCTTGTCACTGGGTTTCTCTCGTTCTCTCTCTTTTCTGTTGATCTTCTTGAACAATGTCTTGATCTTCCTAGTATTTACATCCCCCCACCCGCCCAAAAAAAGTTGAAATTTTAAGAAAAGGGGGTTTCGGGTTCCCTTTTTCGTTTACTCCTTTTCTTTTTGTACGGTTACCATTTTCTTATATTTATTCCTTTTTTTAACTTGTGCATGCATGAACTTTTTATGCTGAATTTTCTTCGATTTGGCTAGTGATTTTTTGTTGCGTCTTTTGTGAAGGTTGAAATTGTTTAAAAATTCAAGAATGCTGAAATATCAGGAATTTGTATTACCGGGTTTCTCTTAATTCATTGATCTTCTTGCATAATGCTTAGGTTTTCCTTGTTTTTGCAACCCCCTCCCCGCCCAATAAGGTGAAAAAAAAATAAAAAGAACGGGGTTTTTAACCTTCTGTTCACTAATTTTATTGTTCCCTCATTTTTTTTTCCTTGTTTATGTATTTTTATTTTATTCCCTTTTGAATTATTGTTGAATTTTCTTTTTGATTTTTGTTTGGCCTATTTTTCAGTATTTGGAGGATTGATTTTTTGGAAGGTTGAATCACTTTAAAATTCATGAAGGGTATTTCGTGGTTAAAAGGCCTTTTGTGTTCCTCGAAAATGGTGAATGAAAGGGGCATGGTCTAAAATTGTTGATTTCCATTTCATAAACGTTACCCTGTATTCTTTTTCTTTGTTCCCTCTTGGTGCTTGTTTTTCTTAACGATTGCTCAACTGTAATGTTATGCTGATTCTTTTCACTAGTTTGAGTATGATGGTGAAATACATTTGATTTAAAGGCAAGGCATAAAGGTTACGGCTCTGCTTTGAAATTGCGCGTTGTCACTTGGAAATGGTGGATGTCGGAGCCATTCAAGTTTATCAAGACAGTGACATCCACTTACATGCAACTGATTTGGTGAACGTGTTTTAGACAATATATTAATATGTCAATTTCCTATTCCTTATTATCCTAAGACTATAATGTTTAATAGCTTTTCTAATTCTTGTAAGACTCTTTCTGATTCTTATCAGATA
Organism: Escallonia rubra; assembly: GCA_033065855.1. Lineage (NCBI taxonomy): Eukaryota > Viridiplantae > Streptophyta > Magnoliopsida > Escalloniales > Escalloniaceae > Escallonia > Escallonia rubra. The sequence continues at coordinate 1,941 of JAVXUO010001737.1, forward strand.
GTCTTTTCATGCCTATATAACTCCGTTCTACTCAGTTTTTATTATGCTCAGTAGTACAATTATCATTCCCTTTTAACGTGATATGGCGAGCGTGTTTTTGACAATATATTAATATGTCAATTTCCTATTCCTTGTTATCCTAAGTGTATTATGATTAATAGCTTTTCTAATTCTTGTAGGACTCTCTTTCTGATTCTTATCAAATAGTCTTTTCATGCCTATATAACTCCGTTGTACTCAGTTTTTATTACGCTCAGTAGTACAATTCTCTCTCTTTTAACGTGATTATCTGAAGCGCCATACGGTTTTTGCCCTTTTTGGTTTTGCGGCCAGTGATTTGAAACTTCCCAGTGTTTCCATTGAAATTGTTTAGACAGAGACGTCCACTTGTATGTAACTGATTTCGTGAACGCGAATTGCTGAAGTGTAATGCGATCTTTTTTCTTTTTTGGTTTTGCGGCTAGTGACTGGAAATTACCGGTGTCTCAGTCGGAGTGGATTCTGGGTTGGTCGAAATTAATGGAAGTTATGACGATGGGACAGTATGAAAAGAGCTCTGTTTCTGAACTGCAAAGAAAGCGGTTACATGAGCATAGTGGATGTCTTGACCATAGCTTTAAGCGTTCCAAGGTTGAAGCCCTCGGACCAGTTCCACAAAATAGTGGTGCACTTGTTCCTCAAGCCAGTGAATGGCCAAGTAATGTGGTAGTTGCCCGGAGCCAAAATTTTCAGGAGGTAATTATGCCGCTCAAGCCTTCGCGAAAATTTTCATTAAGCGATCTGGAGACTGTGAATACCTCGTCCTGTCATGGTCCAGTTTCTACAAACTATCCTTCTCCAAAGACTCGAATTGGGCAACTTTATCCAGGTTGCCCTACACAAAGTCATGTTCTCTCTTCCAATTCCGAGGATTTGGCCCATGAAAACTTTGTATCTGAAGTGGTACAAAAGAATGACAAGTGCATCACATCTGGTAATCCTTATAATGGGTATGCTATTGGGCGGAAGTCGCAAGGGAAGACAGTCCGAGAAGATTCGAGCCTTCTTCAAGCTTATCCGAGGAAGGTATGTGGCAGTCAAATCCTTAATACTAATTCAAAGTGCTAGTTTACTTTTTTGGCCGTGTTTAGTTGGAGAATAAGGGGATTCTAGCATGCTTTAATCCCTTGGAAGAATTTATTTCATTTTGTTATACTAGTAATGAATAAAGGGAATCAAGCAGTAAAGACATAATGCTTGTCATATTTGCTAGTGTGTAAGTATCCAATTCATCTGGTTCGAGTGTAGCATCTTCTGAATTTGAACTCACAACAGGAAGATGGTAGGGAGGAGACCACATTTTTTTTAATTAAGAACAGATTTAGAAGCCAGGGAAAAATGCTGAGAAATGCCACAATAGCTTGTCTGCTGGCGGTGTCAAGAGTCATTCCCTAGGAGTTGAATCTCGTGATATGTAACCTTTGTTTGTTAAGGGTGAAACTTTTAAGCACCGAGAGAGAATATATTTTGACCTTTAATTGACCAGATATACTAGTCTATGCAAATGCCAAGATCCTGTGTCTAATGAGTGTTAAATTGGATTGTCACTTTGTGATGCAGGATGAAACGATGGCTTCAGAACAGAATTTGACAAGGGTGAACTCCATTATTATTGGTTTGGAAGCTTCTAAGCAAGTCAAGGATGATTGTGGAAAACATGACCATGTTCTTGCGGCTGAAGGATCAAGTGATCTGAACATATGTAGTGCCACTAAAATAACGGAGGCCCTAAATCAATTCAGAAAGATATCTGGAAAATTGTTACGTGAACGTAAAGAAAAGTTAGAAGGAAAAGGTAAATTCTCTGTGCAGAAGATCCATGTTAAAGCAGCAATGCTGCTTAAAGAAAAGCGCAGATTGGTTAATGCAGATGGAAAAGTCATAGGAGCTGTCCCTGGAATTGAGATCGGAGATCGATTTCAATCTAGAGCTGAACTTGTCATTGTTGGCCTTCATCTCCCGTTCACTGGCGGCATAGCTTACACGACGAAAGATCAAACATTGATTGCCACCAGCGTCGTGGAATCAGGTCAGTACGCCAATGAAAGAAGATCCTCTGATGTTTTGTTTTACCTGGGTCAGGGTGGAAATCCTGCCTTTGGTGATAAGAAACCTAAAGACCAAGAACTCGTGCGAGGTAATCTTGCCCTAAAGAATAACATGGTTGCAAGAATTCCTGTAAGGGTGATCCGACGCTGTAAGACATCGTTGATATTTAAAACATTGGGTGAAAATAGCGGGAAGAAATCGGAGTTCATTTATGATGGGCTATACTTTGTGACTAAGTTTTGGCAAGAAAGAGGGGAATATGGGAAATTGGTATTTAAGTTTGAATTGAATAGAATGGCAGGTCAACCAAAACTTTTTATGGGTACAGTGGGCAGTTCGAGGACATCTGAAGTGCGCCATGATCATATTGTCCTAGATGATATATCGTGGGGGAAAGAGAAGATACCTCTCCGTGCAGTAAATGACGTTGATTATGAGAAACCTCCACTGTTTACGTACATAACCAAAATGATCTATCCAAATCTACATGATCTCTCTATGCCAAGAGGCTGTCAATGCATCGAGGAATGCTCGGGTCTTGAGCGATGCTCCTGTGCAGTCAAGAATGGAGGTGAGATTCCCTTCGATGACAATGGGCTTATCTGCAGCCAAAAACCGATTGTTTATGAGTGTGGTCCTTCTTGCAAGTGTCCCCCTTCTTGCAAGAATAGAGTCAGCCAACACGGTGTTCGGTTTCAGCTCGAGGTTTTCAAAACTGAATCAAGTGAATGGGGGGTGAGGTCACGGAATATCATCCCAGCCGGTGGCTTTGTTGGTGAGTTCATAGGCAAGATGCTTAGAGGCATGGAAGCCAAAGAACTAACGAGGTATAGTCTTTTTTTTAACGATATCCATGTTAATCCGACTTTGAAGTCAAGCTCTTCACCTGCGACACACGAGGATGGGTTTGTGATTGATGCAGCACAGAGTGGCAACCTCGCAAGATTCATCAACCATAGCTGGTCCCCAAACCTGTATGCCCAGTATGTGCTTTACGATCATGAGGACACAAGGATGCCTCACATAATGCTGTTTGCTGCGAAGAAAATACCTCCTCTACAAGAGCTGACTTGCGATTACAGTAATAAGGATAACCAAGTTTGTGATGCGTATCGCGATATCCACAAGGAGAGCTGTTATTATGGTGTTCGCGCCCGTAGGGAAGCACTGTGTTGAGCAAGCAGCGGACAACAATGGAGTGTCCGATTTACTTAGCTTCTGCATCAGTTGGTGAAATAGTTGGTTTTGAAACGAATCGTAAGTACGTAGCTCGTTTTCTGCCTTCCCCTTAAATTTTTGATGCTCAAAAGTGTTTAGCGGGGTGGTTGAAGGATTGTTTTTGTTATAAAATAGCTTGGGGAGTCTGTTGATTTGGCATGAGAGAGTACTTGTTTCCAGCCACATGAATTGCCCCCCACTTTTTATCGCTTATATTTCACTCCCTTCGATAAAAGTGTCTAGTATCCCTCTTGACACTTTTTTCATTCATCTTTAGTGTTGAAAAGTGGAGTGCGGCTATTAATTGTCCCTAAAAAAATACAAATTGAACCTCTCGCGTTCTAATCTCTCTCTCGCCTACATTGATTTTGGTCCCTTGGAGGCCCACTTTGAGCTAAATGAACATTTGTAGTCCACTTGATCAGAAATTGGAAGGATTAAGAGTTTTGGATTTAGCGCATAAGAGATTGAAGGGTAGCTCCATAAAAGCCGAACTCCAATATAGAAGGACATTGATTACACTTCAGAGACTTGACTATTAGGGAAAGACGAGGAGTTAAGGTTCCATTAACGTTCCAAGTAATTGATTCCTTCATTTACTTGGCTCTCTAGCTCGATATCTAAATTCATCTTGGTCTTTGATTTGAGTTTTCTGGGGTCACGCAACAAGTAATTAATTTCTTGAATTTAAATAAGCAGGGCGTGAATGAACTGTTTTTGACTAATTTAGAAATGTTGACTTAGATAAGACCGAACTTTTTGTCTGAAGTAGTCTTTTGCGATTGATTTATTGTAAACGCTTATGTGACGTAGATTGGTTCCCAATGGCGTAGCCTATTACCCAACTCAATAAATGGTTAAAAAAGTAATAGAAAATTTCACTTCTGTTCCTCAAGCTGTTCTCATATTTTTGAAATAGTCTATGAACTCCTAATATCATTAATTAGATCTATACGGGCAGTGTAGCCATACCCACCACCACCGATCACCCGAAGAGCTATTCTCTGGTTGGTGGTGAAGATCGGTGTAGCTTTTCGGGGTGATGGGTGGTACTTGTCAAGCGCCTTACCCTTCAGATATTTGACAAATTGCGTTGCGTAAATAATCTCCGTAAGTCAAAGCTTGTTACAAATTTACAGAAAGTGGCCCATAGGCTACTTTCGGTTGCTGTGGCCATTTGAACTTTTAAAATATTGGTGGTTGATTATCGGTAGGCGTTGTCAGAAGGTCGATCCTGTGAGTATACGGCTTTGCATATGTGAAAGACTACTTTAGAGGACCTTCGATCTTGTCTTGATAGTACCCACGATAAACTTCCTAAGTTGGTCAACAGGAATCGAGCCCTCAGACGTTAGTTGAGGACCTTTTCTTGTTCCGAGTTTTGTTGGAAGCTTCTCCTTTTGAGATCTTTTCGTCCTTATTGTCATTGTCTTTGATGCACCCTACCTCAGTTTTACAATCCAACTTGTCCAGAAGGCTGGCAATTTGAACATCTCGATTTTGCATGTTTCTCGCAAGTGCTTCTATTGCTTATGCTTAAACTCGCCGCATGTACTTCAACAGTTCATGCATTCATCACCACGACAAGCATTGTGTCTCAAAATGTAGCGCCAAAACTAGCAAAGTGGGTCAAAGAGACGACCTTATTGTGGAGTCTCACGAGGAGAAGCAAGTGTAGATCCATCACTGGACTCATTATCTTCATCAACGTCGTGCATATATGGAGTCATAAGGACTGAAGCACATTTCACAGACATGGCTGGGTACGATACCACTGTTTGAACGACACAACTGGCGTCACCCTTTGCCCTAGTGAGCTTAAACTGGGAGTTATTAACTAACACAATAATGGGGTTGAATTGAAACGGGGTTTCCTTGAGCTGAGGAATCCCATGCTGACCTGTTTGACTTGTAGCTTTTTTATTGGCTTTGAGTCACTGCACAAATACTTGTAGTCACAAATATTAATCAGTAGCGGCAACATATGGGGTTCTTGTTGGTAGCAGCCTTGGAACGAGAACTTTTACTGGTGTCGATCTTAGGAGCCATTGATGAGCAGATCCAAGAAATTTGTAGATAAAGAGAAGAGATGAAAGGCAAATATTACCCCACTGGACGTGTTAGAAATTTGTTTGCCTACAAAAATAACACGAGAAAGTAATGTGACAAATAACACCTTGCAGATTCAAGAAATGAAGTACAATTACTGTTTAATCCTTTGATTGAATATCCTCAAAGTAGTAGGAAAAGATAGCATATTTATGATGCCTATTCGAGGGTGGGCGGTGTGATGCCGAATTAAATGGCGTGATCTCCTCAAATTAGTACGATAAGATAACATATTTATGATGTCAATTCGAAGGCTCGGTGGCGTGATCTCGAACTAAACAACGTGATCTCCCCAAAGCAGTGTGAGAAGACAACATATATGTGATGTCGATTAAAGGGCCTGATAGCGTGATCCTGAATCAAACAACGCAGTTTCGTTTAAGCAGTGTGAGGAGAAGACAACAGGCCTGTCAGCCTCTAATCAAACAGCGTGAACTTCCCGAAATGATGTTAAAAGACCATAAACTTGTTAAGATGTTTGGCAAGGAAACGCCTTAAAATCGACGCTTGAAACTTTCACTTGACGTGGGAGGCCTGAGCAAGAAAGTTGTTTAGAAGCTTTAGCAGACGTAATTATAGCAATATTTTCGCTCCTTCAAAAGCTTGCAAAATAAGTCAAGAAGCTTAAAATGTTCCCAAAGTTTGCTCTTTTGTAGCTGTATATTATCAAACTCAATGTATACTCTCTTAATTTTTTTCTTTTTTGGAATTTTGAGAAATATATACCAATAGGAAAAAGGAGTGACCAAGGCAACAGAGGAGCCAATAGGGACCCGGTGAAAGTCAAATAAAACCAAACCAATGCTAAATCTGTTTCCATCTAGCCGCTCAGAAAACGCCAAGGCACAGGTAATGGGCGCAAGCCGATTAAAACAAGGACATTGAGTCGGATAGTGAATCAGATAAAGCGGAGGATAAAAGTGTTTAAAATAGTGATAGTCTAACACTCCCTTTGTTTAAATTCTTCTAAAGGGACTATCTCTAAGTTACTTTGTTTTCATGAAAAAATAATGCCAAGAGACTACATAAAAGATAAGCAGGACAATTTCTATACTTGCTTTTGTCGCTTTATCTTTTAGTTATGCAGCGCTTGGCAGATTTCAATTCGATATTCAAAAATTACATGTCAAACGGCATATGTCAGCTACTCATACGCCTTCCAAATATCTTTCACAAACCAACGTACTGCCATGCAACACTGTAAAATTGGTTTAAACTTACTTAATCTCAAGAACATACTGTAAAAGATTGACAACAATAGCTCGGGATGTGGAAGTTTAAAACGTCTAATTAACATGTGAACATTGCCCTTTTTTTTTTTTTTGTTACCATTGTTGATTTTGTTGCCAACTTAATTTGTTTTTGTTTCAATGTGTATCTTAATATGGCATAACTTATTAAAATAACTTATAATCGTTAATGAACTCCCCTGGTCTGTAATGCAAAAAATGAAAACTAGTATGTTCACGAGTAAGAAGAATAAGATGTTACATACGGCTACACGCTTGGACAATTCACATCCTACATTCAACATATCAGCCGTACAAAATCGACATTCATATAAAACCTAAAAAGACGTATACACTCCTCTTTTTTTTTTTTCTTTTGTAAACAGGAGAAATTTATTTAATACTATGATCATTTTGTTAAGTCACACATCGTGGGTGACTCCCAATAGCATCTTGTGTAAGGAGGGTAGACAAAAACATCAGCTCATAATACCACAGAAGATATCATTGTTGCTGATTTCCTGCCTGTTTTGTCATAAAATCTGCACAAAAGTTTGTTTTTCCGATACACAAGGGAAACCTTCACCTGCCAAGAACTTCTAAGGAGTGCCGTGCAATCAAGAATTAGAGTTTCATTTATGGGAGTTAGGGCTGTGTCATTTAATAGAGCTATAACAACATTTTGGTCATATCTAGCATGATCCTTCTATGGTTTTGGTTCCACGCCATAACAAGTCCATCCTTGACAGCTCACCATTCAATTGTATGACTGTTTGCATCTTTAAGGCTCCTTTAAGGCGCCTAGAGCAGCCTATCATTCATATATCGATTTGGTTTCTGATTATCTCCACTGCTCCCGCTTGACCAGAATTTGGTCAGGCACTAACATCCGTGTTCAGTTTAAACCATTGGGTCGGAGGTAGGGTCCAACCTTCTGGAATATTTATTGCTATACGAGTTTTCTCAGGCGGCGTGTTAATGAAATAATCTCTTGCCCGCGTACAAGCCTCTTTAACTATCATATCAGTGGATGGGTAGGTAAAGCTTAGTATAACTAGTTTGTTTTTGTTATCCCATACAGAGGATGTAAGGAAGGCGAAAAGGGTGTTCGAGGGACGTGACTCGGGTAGTTTTTTAACTTCGTATTTCGGGCGTTGACTTTACACCACACATGAAGGGGTTGTGTTAGCTTAATCGGGGAGATAGCTTTGAGGTTTACTGCTCTCCATATATGTTTTGAACAGTGGAGCACTCACGTAAACAGTGATCAATAGTCTCCGGTTTATCACATATGTGGAGGCAGGATTTACTTGGAATCCATCTTAGCTTGGTTCGGACCGGGAGAGCGTAGTGGGCACATTTCTAGAGGAGGCTTCATATCCTGGGAGGGCAGGGCAGTTTCCATAACCACTTCCAATCGCCTTGTGTTAGCAAGTTGTAGGCTAAGTTTACTGTGCACTCACCGTTATCATAGGGCCAAAGGACAGTGTCTTTTTGTCATGGAACAAAGGGATAGATATGGTCGGAATAAGGTCGATGAGAGCTTGTTGGAGTAGTGTATTAAGTTTTACCGAATCCCATTCTCTGTTTTTTATCATGTCAGCTTTTCAGCTTGATAATGAATCGGGCTTGTGAACGAACGACAAAGGGTATCAGTGGGTAACCAGTTATGATACCAAAATGATATTTGCTCCCCATTCCCGATGTTCCATTTGATATTGTTAGCAATAGTATCGCGTGCACGGATGGCGTAGCTCCAAAACTTAGAACCGGGTTTTCTCGCTTTAGCATTCCAAATCGTCTCATTATAAGGGTGGTACTTGCACTTGATTATTTGAGCCCACAAGTTTTGAGGATGTTTCCACCGGCGCCAAACAAGATTTATGAACATAGCGTACTGAGGTTTGCCGGATGCCAAGCCCACCATTCTTTAGGTCTACTAATAGTAACCCAGTTGATAGCATCCCATTTTCCCTCATTTTCAGTGTGTCCCCAGGGAAAGCTCCTGCTCAACTCATCAATCCAAGCCACAGTGGCCGTGGGGAGTATGTAGGCTTGCATTGAATAAATGGGAATGGAGTTCAGAGTAGCTTTGATTATTAGTGTAGTTCTACCTGCAAAAGATAGAGAGTGGGCTCTCCAGTTGGACATCTTATGTCAAAATTGATCAATCAGGGTGGACGAAATCTTCTTGACGACCATGAATCAGGGGTGTCCCTAGGTAGTTATCAAAAAATTTCGTTTCTTTGATACCGAACGTGTGACATAGAAATTGGCAAATATCCAAAGGAGTGTTTTTGGAAAACAGAATTTTTGATTTGTCAAGATTTATTTTAATTCCAGCTTGGGTGCTGAACGAGTTAGAAACTTGTAAAAAATGATTGCATTTCTTTTTGTAGCCCTGCCAAACAGCAGGATATCATCCGCGAACATCAGATGGGATATGTCAATCCCAGAGTGGGCAACTTTCGTCGGACAGATACCTTTGGCTTCTTCAGCTTTGGTAAAGCAGATGGACAACTCATTAATTAGGACATAGAATGAACAAGTAAGGGGATAGAGGATCATTTGACGCAGGCCGTAGGAGCGTTTGGAAAATGTAAATGGTTGTCCTTCCCAAATAATTAAATATTGAACCGTAGAAACTTAATTCATTACCAAGTTAATGAAAGGTTGAGGAAAGCCTAACTTAGCTAGGTTTTGGGCTAGGAAATTCCAAATCAGATGGTCATATGCTTTTTCCAGGTCCAGTTTAGTCATGAATAGACTCCCTTTTTCTTTTTTCCGACGGGTCATATGCAAAACTTCATTAGCAATTACGATGTTATATGAAGCACGTCTACCACAAAGGAAATTGGTTTCATTTGGGTGGATGACATGATCGATAATAAGTCGGAGGCGATTCACAAGAATACGGGATACTATCTTGTATGTGGTGTTACACAGGCTAACAGGTCGGAATCGGGTAACCTTTTTCGGCAGGGGATTTTTGGGATGAGCGTGATATGAGTTCTATTTAGGTTTGTGCGGATTTTCTCATTCTTCAACCAAGATTTGATAAGCTCAGTTATGTCCATTATGCTCTAGAGATGGCTTATTAGAAGGAAACACATTATGCTCTAGAGAGGGCTTATTGGAAGGAAAAAATATCTACAACATTCTGACACAACTAGAAAAATAATTTAAACTCCGAAGAGAAAATCTCACAAAACCCAACAGAATTACAGTCATGTTCCCTACCTTCCTAAATGCTAGGCATGAAGCAATAAGCTAATGAAATCAATGCAAGTGCAGATGAATCTTCTAGGGGCTTGAGTGTAACTAGAATAAAAGCAAGTTTAGCTGCAACAAAGAAAACTGGAGCCAGAGGGAAAGTGCAGATAAATCTAGCTTTCAGAGCTTATATAACTCGGCCGATAATGTAACGGATGAGAAGAGAAGTCTAGTAGTAGACAAAAGTAGTAAGCAATTTACTTGAGGGAATAAAGGTCAAAAGTTTCATCCACTGTATAATGTTGCGGACTTAAAAACGCAAACAAAAAAAAAACAGAAAAAAAAAAAGGATCTGGGCCTACAAGGGATGGACGACCAGATCAGCTATCTTGCAAGCACTATCAGGGGATTGACTTCCTGCATGCATGGCACAAATTTATATTATATTTAAACCTATGGATGGAGTTATATGGCTAAACACATTTTTTTTCCCCTTCAAATGCCCTTTATAACTTAGAGTTTGTTCTAAATTAAGAGTTTTTTTTTTTTTTTTTTTACTTTGACCATTGTATTAAACTTCTTTCCCTAAACTACCCTATTTGAGTTTTTGAGTCTTACAATATTAAATGTGTTTTTGACTTTCACTTAGGTATTAAGCTACTTTTATTCAAATACCCTATTAGACTTTTAGAGTTTGTTAAAACAAAAGGGTGCTTTTTGACTTTTAGTTAAATAACACCATGGGAAAAACTATTAAATTAATATTCATAGTAAGATTATCAATCTTTTTTGTGCATAGATTTCTTACAGACAAAAAAAACTTGCAGACAACTGAGTTACCCAATTTTTACAGGCAAACAACTTGCATGGAATCAAGTTACCCTGAGGTGGGGATTGTAGATGAATTTTTTTTCGCATTCTATTAGCAAACGTCTCCATGATTTGTCTTTCAATAGTTCAATACTTGATAAACTGGACTTGACAAATTAATTTAAAATTTACAAGTTCAATAACTTACTCAACTGCATAAACTTAAGGACACACTAGCACACATTTACCTCTCTAATAAGAAACACGTCATTCACAAGCCTTATTCCCGCGAAAAATAATGCTTATGTAACCACTGAGACCATAGTTTCCTTTTTCACTCATTTATATATTTGCAACCTATCAGAAAGTCCAATTAGTTTGGTAATGGCAATGCCAAAAAACCTATTAAAAAAAAAAAAGAACAGAAGAAGAAGAAGGCAATAGGTTCAAAATTAGCTCACACTCTGAAATGATTGTTCATTATATATATATGTGTATGTGTGTGTGTGTGTGTGTGTGTGTGTGTGGTGATTAACTACAAAAATAGCATGTTATCTAAAATGTTTGTGCAGATTACTTTTATCCTCATCGTTATGTCATGGTCATTATAATATATGTATCCTTGATGAAACCCTAAAAATTACATATTGTGTCCAACTGTCTAGCCTTGATACTGGACAACAGGAAAAGAACTATATTTAAACATATATGGTGATTAACTTCAAAATTTGCATGTTATCTGAAATGTTTGGTCAGATTACTTTTATCCTCATCGTTACGTCATTCGGTCATAATTATTCATGTATCCATGATGAAACCCTAAAAATTACATTATTGTTTCCAACTGTCTTGCCTTGATACTGGACAACCGTAAAAAAAATTAAATTATATACTAAATTTGCTTTATGGGCACAATGATCTAGCTCATTTCTACAAGTTCTCAATTTCGCTAGACCATTGTTCCCAACCTATTCTGGTCATACCCAAGGGCCCAATAGGAGTCCTATTTCACGCGAACACGTCGACATTGTCAACGGTCAATTTTCCAACGCTGTCAGCGCCCGCGTGCCCAAGACACGTGTTTTTCTCGTTCCGCGGGCTTCGTGCGTGACTTAGTCATTTTATTTGGCATCGACGTCACTAACGCTAGCGCGATCATCACGCCGAGACCATCCGAACACTTTTTCATCAAAAATATCGGCCGACGGCGCATTTGGAGAAACGGGGTCAAAGGGAAAAATGGCCTTGGCCAACCCCAGGGGGTCGGCCTCGGCCTTCCCCAGGCCATAGGGGTCGGCCTCGGCCTCCTGGGGGGCTTGGCCGTGGCCACTTTCCCCCGGTGGTTCACCCCTCTGCGCAAACCCCTTTCCACACTTTTTCACTTCGTACGCTTTGCAGGTAACCTTGGCACCTCGTCTGCTATGTGGGTATGGTTCTTGGCAACGCACTCGTCATAACGTAACTTCCGGATTCATCATTGCTTATCAAAACACCTACCGACGACGCACCCAAAGTTCGCAAAAGGAGAAGTGACCTTGGGCTCCGAAAATGGAAGACAACCATTTGGCCTTGGCCAACCCCAGGGGGTCGGCCTCGGCCTTCCCCAGGCCATGGGGGTCGGCCTCGGCCTCCTGGAGGGCTTGGCCTCGGCCATTTTCCCCCGGTGGTTCACCCCTCCGCGCAAACCCATTTTCGGCATGATACGTGCCCGACACCAAGTATTGCTCCGCGACGTTCGTCGCCGCGCCCTCGCGCCATCGTCATGATACGTGCCCCCGGCACCAAGTATTGCTCCGCGACGTTCGTCGCCGCGCCCTCGCGCCATCGTCATGATACGTGCCCCCGGCACCAAGTATTGCTCCGCGACGTTCGTCGCCGCGCCCTCGCGCCATCGTCATGATACGTGCCCCCGGCACCAAGTATTGCTTCGCGACGTTCGTCGCCGCGCCCTCGCGCCATCGTCATGATAAGTGCCCCCGGCACCAAGTATTGCCCCGCGACGTTCGTCGCCGCGCCCTCGCGCCATCGTCATGATACGTGCCACCGGCACCTTACGCACTCCGCCGCGCCCGTGCGCCGCGCCGCTGATACAGCCGTGCCTCAAGGCTCTCTGTCACACTACCGTGCCTCAAGGCTCTCTGTCACACTATCGTGCCCCCGGCACCATAAGCACTTTGTCGCGCCCATGCGCCACCATTGACACCAACGTGCCCCCGGCACCTTACGCACTCTGTCGCGCCCATGCGCCACCATTGACACCAACGTGCCCTCGGCACCTTACGCACTCTGTCGCGCCCATGCGCCACCATTGACACCAACGTGCCCCTGGCACCTTACGCACTCCGTCGCGCCCATGCGCCGCGCCATTGACATAGACGTGCTCCCGGCACCTTACTCACTTCATCGCGCCCATGCGCCACAATCATGTCATCATGCCCCCGGGCACCACACTCATTCATCACACCATGCGCACCTTGCCTTGGTCATGGAACATGCTTCAACCCGCTCTCCGGAGTGTACATCATCCGCGGGGATAGGCGACTCCTCCGGGACACTATCTCTGCCAGGGAGCTCTTCAACTCCCCTTCCGCCAGGTAGACGGCTCCTCCGGGATGCTACCTCGGCCAGTCGGGTAGACGGCTCCTCCGGGATGCTACCTTGACATGCTCCGAGTGCTCCGGCACAAGGACTCACCCGCGGGGATAGGCGACTCCTCCGGGACACTATCTCTGCCAGGGAGCTCTTCAACTCCCCTTCCGTCAGGTAGACGGCTCCTCCGGGATGCTACCTTGACATGCTCCGAGTGCTCCGGCACAAGGACTCACCCGCGGGGATAGGCGACTCCTCCGGGACACTATCTCTGCCATGGAGCTCTTCAACTCCCCTTCCGTCAGGTAGACGGCTCCTCCGGGATGCTACCTCGGCCAGTCGGGTAGACGGCTCCTCCGGGATGCTACCTTGACATGCTCCGAGTGCTCCGGCACAAGGACTCACCCGCGGGGATAGGCGACTCCTCCGGGACACTATCTCTGCCAGGGAGCTCTTCAACTCCCCTTCCGCCAGGTAGACGGCTCCTCCGGGATGCTACCTCGGCCAGTCGGGTAGACGGCTCCTCCGGGATGCTACCTTGACATGCTCCGAGTGCTCCGGCACAAGGACTCACCCGCGGGGATAGGCGACTCCTCCGGGACACTATCTCTGCCAGGGAGCTCTTCAACTCCCCTTCCGCCAGGTAGACGGCTCCTCCGGGATGCTACCTCGGCCAGTCGGGTAGACGGCTCCTCCGGGATGCTACCTTGACATGCTCCGAGTGCTCCGGCATAAGGACTCACCCGCGGGGATAGGCGACTCCTCCGGGACACTATCTCTGCCAGGGAGCTCTTCAACTCACCTTCCACCAGGTAGACGGCTCCTCCGGGATGCTACCTTGGCCTGCGGAATAGACGACTCCTCTGGGACACTATCTCCGTCAGGGTGCATGCGTGACTGGCCTACGTGCTCCGGCACTGGGGGCTTGCGTCGGCACCCCTAGGGACTATGACCCCCGGGTCACTCCGAGACGGGAGCAGGTCTTCGGAGGGCATCGCGCCTAGTTCACCTGGCAGTTGGGCGTCGGGTCTTCCCCACCGCTGCCAGGCCTGTGGGACTCCGCAAGGGCTTGGATTGGAGGCTAGATCAAGGGGGTTCTCTGGCCACACCGATGCGGTGGGAGCCAGTCTTTCCAGACAGACAGAGCGACGCTGTGAGGATCAGGCCGGTTGAATATGCGATCTGACAGTCCATGGAGCACCGGCACTCGTGGACCCCCCGGTGACGTGTCACTCCCGGGGAGCGCCACGTGTCGGTTAATGACATCATCATCTCAATCTCTATAAATAGAGGTCTTGAGAATTCATTAGGGGGATAACAGTTGGACATTTTCAGAACATATTTCACTTTCTCACTCTAGAATCCTAGAGAGAGAAACATACAAGACCCTGACTTTGGACCTAAGCATCGGACTGTGACTGTCGTCGTATATTCATCCTGCGCTATTGCCCTCGCAGCACTGCCACCCTCAAGCTCTGTCTGGGAAGCCCTTGGTCTCTGCCCTTGTTCCACCCTTGCTGTCTCTCACTTTACATACTTGGAAGCTGACTCGGACTGCAGCCTTTGTGGCACCTCCACGTAAGTACGAGCCCACTTTCCTTGGCATCAACCATGAAATAGTCGCATGCTAACTTGGTGAGATTTTCTGCCTTGGTCACAGGCCTTAATAAGCCTTTATCCTGGATATTGCAGGGAAACTCAGAGAAAAGCGAGAATCGTGTACTTGGGTAATATTTTATGTGATGGTGATTGTGTTTATAGATGTCAGTCATTGTAATGTTACAATTACAAGAATAACAATTTTGGGGTATTGTGTTGGCTCATAGGAAAAGAAAGCAGGGCCTAGGCTAAAAATAGATTGGAGAAAAAAGGCCAATGAGCACTTGCTACAAATGTTATTCTTAGGATGACATCAACAAAATTGAAGAAGAGGTTGAGGAAAAATATTTAACTAAAAAAGGCTACATTCTGCTTATTTGGCAAATGTTGCTCTCAGGATGATATCTGAATATTTGAGAAGAAGGGATGCTAAAACTATGTTCTAGGATCGCGACTTGTTAAAAAACCAATAGTTTTCTTATTACTGGTCTAATAGAATTTAACAAGTTAATGATTAATTTCTTGTCTTTCATGGGTAACTTCCTTGGTGCACTTAAGGGGTTCCCAAGCCAAGAATTTATTATATATATATCCATATATTGATTGCTTTATCATATCTTGTTTTCTAATATGAAATCTGTTAGTTAGGTTTTTTAAATCAAACTCCTTTCATATATAATTATTAATTAGGTTAACAAACTTAAACACTAAATTCCAATACTTTTCTTTATACACTCCAATCGAATGTATATATGTATGTTGGTTCTTGAAAAAGATAATATGAAGGGGAATCAGCTCTTAACCGGTTATAGATGGTGAATTTTTTAGGGCGATTGTGGTTGTACATTCTCTTAATAACAACACATCATGTTCCAATTATGAGAGCTTGCAAAACAAAGAACATATGTGAACTTAATATGAAAAAAAAAATGGAGATGCTATAAAGCCTCTTTTGATTAAATTTTGTTAATTTTGTAGAGGCTGAATTAAAATGTTACATGTATGACAGTTACTTATGCAAAAAGTAAGCTAGCACGAAGTCCTACAATTGCTCAAGCACATGACTTGAATATTTGTTGTGAAATATTTTATACTATTCTAATTTTCAATTCCCTGTGGAACAGTCAACAAATAGTTTGACTCACACAAACAAATAGTTTGACTCATTATATTCTTTGGCAGACGTTTTACACGCGGCATAATAACAAAGTGACGATCTTCCATGTTCACAAGAATTATGTGATAACGAACTTTACAAGTATACACGAGCACATATTGCTTTACTTGCATTTCATTTCTAACATTTACATATTAATTTCGTAAGGTTGACTAGGATCTGGGTCGCATTGGCCGACGTAAAACTAAGCATCTTCTTCCTTAATCTTCACTTTGTACAACCGCAACGCATATAATGGTCGTAAAACATCAAAAAGTGCAACGCTTTTTTTTTTCTTCTCTTTTCCTGATGTAAAGGCAATTCTATTTACTTAAATGTCGTATACATGAGGATTGCCAGAATTAAACAACTAGTTTAATTTCCCAGAGGATTACAACCATGTTACCAGAGGTGGTCCTTGAATTATCCTAAATCACTATCTAACAATCCGAAAATGGGAACCTGACTTCAAGCCATCTGAAGCCAAGGAAACTAAAACGGCCACTTGGATACGTCTGTCGGAGTTACCTTTAGAATATTATGAAGAAAAATTCCTTCACAAAATTTCTATCAACTTCGGCAAACCCATCAAGATTGACATGAACACGACAACTTCCACTAGAGGGAAATATGCCCGCATTTATGTGGAAATGGATCTTTCAAACCCTTCATTCATGCCTACATCTTAAGGAATAAGAAATATCGTGTTGAATATGATTATCTAAATAACTTTTGCCTTCTTTATGGCAGGATTGGGCACCGGAAAGACCTCTGCAGAGAATCGCCGGATCTCCCACCGGAGAAGAAAGGAAAGACCGTTGGAGAAGTCAACGGTAACAAAACAGTGGCAACGGTCTCTGAAACCAGTCGCAGCGTCAGAACTAAACAAGAGGCCCCAGTGCAGCAGAGAACTCTTGCCTTTCAAACAAAGAAGAAGAAGCCTTTGGGCCATGGATGATAGCCAAACGTAGAGGGCGCAGGCCCATCACAGATAAAACCCAAAACTACGTGACTCCAGCTAACAGGTTTAATTCACTTAGGGACATTCCTCAAGAGGAGGCTGAACCAAAAGCCCTACGAAAATCAAAAGAAACTTCAAATGAGGGGGCAGTGCAAAAGATAACCACCCCACCCAAAGCGGTCATTGATCAAGGCCAAGAAAAAAAAAACAAGGGCAAGGGCAAGGCCCAAGAAGACATAGAGACGGAAGAAAGCCCAGAAGATTTCAATTTAGAGGCATCCAAATCCACTTCAGGTCAACCCATTGTAGGGAAGTTTTGGAATGACAATGCTACCCCCAGCCCTCAAGAGGCTGGAATGGATATTGATAGGGATATTGGTGTAATTCCCCATAGCCCATCCACAGTTTACAATGGAAATAACCATAACCCTAAACATCTCCTAGAGCCTACAGATAACTTCGGCCGCCCCCAACCATCCTATCGGCTATCCCTATACCACCAAAAACCCTAATTTCCTTGACGACAGCCTTTCATCCCACCCCGGTCGACCACCTGATCTAATCAATAATGGACGACACCCCAATCCGATTATACCACCTGAACCGCCTCAAAATTTCTCTTGTGATATCCCTAAACTCACCAGAACTTCACATCGTGAAAATGCATTGGACAAACGAAGAAGTTTGGTTGAAGATCGGATGCAACAAAGCTGAAAATGCACCAATAACAGAACATCTCGCCTAAATTGTTCCGATGAAAGGGCAACTCCAAGAAGAGGCAAGGATCAAGTCCATTATGCAAATCCCAAGGAGGGACAAACTACCGAATATCCCAAATCTTAATTCCATGAATCTCTATATCTGGAATTGTGGTGGTGCGGGTAATGATAAATTCACTACAAGAAAACACGTTTTTAGCGACGGAGTTTTACCGACGGATTGTTATCCGTCGGTAAAAATGAGTTTAACCGACGGATACCACCGTCGGTAAAATTCCGTCGTTAAAAACTTATTACCGACGAAGTTACCGTCGGCGAAAGTTTTTGCCGACAATTTTTTTGCGGCGGTCTTTTAGCGACGGAATTACCGTCGCTAAAACTTTTTTATAAAATTAATTTTTTCGAGGGTTTTATAAAATTGTTTTAGGGACGGAAGGAATCCGTTGCCAAAACTACCGTCGATAGATATCGTGATTTACCGACGGACTTTTAGCGACGGGCCCAATCCGTCGCTAAAAGTCCTCGATTAAAACAACCAGATCTGCCTTTCTTTCTCTTCCCCCGTTTCTCTCTCTCAAAAATCTCTCACCGCTGTTCTGCTCCGGCGACCAACCTCCACGGTAACCCACTTCCGGCGATCCCCCTACACGATGACCCACCTCCGGCAATCCCGCTCCATGGTGACCCCTCCCTCCACTGCCGCCGCGTGAAAAGACTACCACCGGCGTCGCGCCACTGACGCCGCCGCCCTCCACTGCCGCCGGCTATTGTGCCTTAAGGTAAGTTCCGTTTAGTCTTATTTATTCAATTCTTGTGCAACATTTATACATATTCTTTGTGTTTCTTATGATTGTAACGTGTAGTGATCTACTCCGTCTTAGCTTATGCTCTTTAATTAGGATCAAATTGTTAGTCTGATGAGGAATTTTTGGTACTCCATTGATGGCCCAACAACTTTCGCTAAAAAATTGGGCCAGATTGAAGTTCCAATGCTTATAATTGCATAACTAGGGTTATTATGTTTAGTCTGATGAGGAATTCTTTGTGTTTCTGCGGTCCGTCTTGATAATTGCATAACTAGGGTTATTATGTTTATCCATCAATTGAAAGTTCCAATGCTTGAACTGTAGTTTTGCTGATTGAGTAGAGTAGGTGCATCAAATGTCAAGGCATAAGCTGGAATCTCAAAACCCGCTTTACTGGTGAAGGAAATACTAAAAATGAGAAGATTTGGACAGTCTATGGCATTTGGGTGGAAAGGGGTAAAGTTCATTTACTCCAGTCCGTTCCTTGGGTTTGCCCATTTTACTTTTAGGGAATTCTTAAGATAGATGCTTCACTCGCATGAGATGTTGTGACTTAAGCAGTTAAGCCTAAGAGTAAGTACATGTAGTTTATCTTACGAGATGTTTCTGTTAAGCACAAAATGAAATATCCTTCTTTTACTTTTAAGGAGTTCTTGACTGTCTACCCAACAATGGTGAGACTCCTAATTAGAGACTTTAGCGAGTTTAGAAACCCTAATTAGAGACTTTAGATGAGCCAATGGAGCCGGCTGCCTTACAACTATTGCACTCTAATTAAAAGCGTGGAATATTTGTACTTGCTCTCAAACCTGTACTTCTTTTAATTCAATTGCGTGCAATCCCGAACTGCTAGTTAATAGTTGTGTCTCCGCATCCAAGTTTCAGCTTTGGTTTGCTTCTACTTTTATTCTAACATTAGTGAAGACTGAAGATTCTCCAGATGTAATTGGTTTTGTGAGGTTGAGATTAGAGAGGCATAGATTACGACAGCGCATTCAATGACTCTTTTGGTAACTGTATGCAAAATCTACCGCTAGTTACAAAACGTCTTTAACAACAAATTCACGAACCCCTTACTACCTTACAAAACATCTTTAACCTATTACCTGTAACCACCACAATCACCCCTCTAATACACCTTCATCATCACCACCCCCATTGAACCCCTTACTACCTGCTACCACCATCATCAACAAAGCCTAACATCATAGCTACCAACCCAACAAACCCACCACCACCACTATCGCGTCATCCAAGTTTGTGCTTTGAGTAGTTTGGCATTTGGATATTGAATGCACCGTTAGGCAGTGGGATATCGGCTAATGATAGCAGAACATCTTGACTCTATAGGGGCGCTGGCTCTTGACTAATATCAGGAGTCTAGAGCATCAGCTAATTACGTTTTCAAGTCCCTGTGATATTAGTCAAGCGCTGAAGCTAGCCCTAATAGAATCAGGAATTCATTTCGGTCATACACTAGCTATTAGCCTATTTGCAGTGCGAAAGAGTCTCCTATTTGTCTGTCATTCGCTTGTGTTAGTCATATTAGCTATATACTTTAGATTTTCTAAAAAGCAAATTTTTTGAGACGAAAAGAATCATATAGAATAACTGTGAATTGTTGAAAGAGTATCACAAAATCATCACGTACACAACTGGGTCAAACTTACATAGAGTTATTTCTTTTATATCCTTTGTGATTACTCGGAATTTGAGATTAAGCGTGTCTCTATACCTTTGGCTTCCACATGTTAGGGGTACCTCAATCCAACGTAATGCCACGACAGAGTCTGCTCGTTAGGACATATATTGTAGGTGAAGATCTGTATGGAATACTAAATAATGTATGCCTTTTGCAGTAATAGATTTAATTCAGCTATAAAATTGATGCTCATCAATTGAATAATGCCCGATTGGTTTTTCATGTTAAAGTAGGTTAAATGGCTTCTGCTTCGGTGAACAGGGATGTTTCAGTCGGCAGGCACTTCTTCAAGGTCATGATGCCTGGTTTTCATGCAGAACTTGTATGCCATCCCGCTTTCTCTGTGTTTTCGTGCCTATTAAAAGTTTTATCGTTGGTTAAAAACTTACCTGTCTTATTGTATTATGAATATGTTAGGCCATACCGGTAGCATTTTGCAGATTGCTTACCACATTGAGATTTGAACCAACTTTAACCAGCCGCAAGGGGTCATGGCCTGTTAAATTGAAGAAGAAGGTTGGCCAAGAAGAACTTTGCTTCGAAGAGGGTTGGAACGAATTCGTGCAGCAGCATGACCTTCATCTAGAAGACTTTGTAATCTTTGAACACATGGGGCAAATGCGTTTTCAAGTCCTGGTGTTTGATCATAGCACTTGTGAAAAAATTGCTTTCCCCAATGTTGAACTTTGAGCAGTATTAGACAATATTTTAAATTAATCGCATCGGATATGTAAATTTTGAACAATTTTGTGTTATTTGAACATTGACTATTTGTTTGATAATTTTAGGTTGTTAATTGTGATTATTGATCGATGATTTTAGGTTGTTAATTGATGATTTTAGATTGTTAATCGTGCGTTTGAGATATTGAGATTGTTGACGGAGGATGAGACCCAATTGGTTTGAGTTTTTTATTACAGGTTTAGGAATTAAAAAATTAAAAAAAAAGTTTAAAAAAATGACTTTTAGCGACGGATTAATTCCGTCGCTAAAAGTTTTATTCGTCGCTAATTTCCTTAAAGAAGAAAATAAATTAAAAAACGTAAACATAATTAGCGACGGATATTCCGTCGCTAATTTAGAAATAAATTCGTCGCCAAACGTTCTATATTAGACGACGGATTTTATAATTCCGTCGCAAAATTTTTAGTAACGGCCTTTTATACGAGGGATTTTTAGCGACGAGTATTCCGTCGCTAAATCTTTTAGCGACGGAATATAGGCTTTTAGTGACGGAAAAATCCGTCGCTAAAGGCCTTATTCCTTGTAGTGATTCAGGTATGACTTCAATGATATTGTCTGGTGCTTTCGCCCTAATATTATAGCTATCCTTGAACCCATCGTCCAATTCAATAGAATGGGAAACTTTTTTCATCGTAAGGGCTATAGTGCTTCTTGCATTGTTAACCCAGAAGGCCGGACGGGTGGCATTTGGCTCTTCTAGGATTCTACCCAATTCAGTTTATCTATTCTTCAAGCTACCAATCAAGTCATACATATTGTTGCATCTAGGAATGACTGAAGATTGGGTTTATTCGGCTGTTTATGCGAGTCCTAGTCCAAAAAACGAGAATTCTTATGGGATAACATTGTAGATTTTGCTTCTAAAAATAACATGCCCTGGCTAGTTGGGGAAGATTTCAATGATATTACACATGTCTTGGAGCGAAGAGGTCGAGGGGACAATACAGAAACCTTAAGAATCAGGAATCTTAGAGACAACGTCAACAAGTGCGGGCTCATAGACCTTGGTTGTAACGGCCCCAAGTTGACTTGATCAGATAGAAGACAAGGTTGGGCCAACATCCAGAAAATACTAGACAGAGTAATGTCCAATCACGAATGGTGCATACTATTCCCAGAGGCTCAGGTCTGCAACTTACCCCGTACATCCTCAGATCACTGTGCGATAATTGTAAACTGCTCAGGTACACTGTTTAAAAACTCTTCTATTGATTTTAATAAGCCTTTCAAGTTTGAAGCTGCCTCGACTATTCATGATAGTTTTAAGAATGTTTCACTAGTTCTTGGGATGATAATACCAACATTCTGGATAAAATAACCATAATTTAAAGTAAAGCTAAAGCCCTGAATCGTGATGTGTTTGGCAACCTTTTTAAACGCAAGAGAAGACTGTGGGCTAGATTGATAGGTATCCAAACTGCCCTTTCTTTGCATTATTCTCATAATCTTTAATGCCTTGAAAAGGACATCAGAAGTCAATATTTAGACACCTTGGCCCAGGAAGAGTTCTTATGGCTTCAGAAATCTAGAATTAACTGGCTTGCTCAAGGAGACAAAAATACTAATTTTTTTCCATATCTCTACCCTTGCTAGAAGGAAAAGAAATAAAATTCTTACCTCAAAAGACAACAATCATAACTGGCTCACTGATCCCAATCATATAAACAATCACATCTCAAACCATTTCACCAACCTGTTCTCTAATAGTGATAAGGTTCTTAGCAGCTACTAGCATAATAATAATTTTTCCTAAGATCGTGGAGACTGAAGCCAAATTTCTCTCAAACCCCCTTCGTAACACTGAGATTGAAGAAGCCTTTTTCAATATGAAAGCCCTCAAAGCTCCTGGACCTAATGGTCTCAATGCCATATTTTTTCATAAATTCTGGGACGCTGTGGGTGATTCTTGTTGCACCTTTATCAAGGACCATTTTGACAAAGAGGAAATGCCTCCTTCAAACAACAGAACTTTTATTACCCTTATCCCAAAAATTGATATTCCCCAAAGTATAACCCAATTTAGACCCATAAGTCTACTTGATGCCACATACAAAGTCCTATCCAAAATTCTGGTTAATAGAATTAGACTCTTACTTAAAAAGCTCATAAGTCCTGCCCAAAGTAGTTATGTTCCTAGCAGATCTACCATTGACAATGTTATTGTTACCTAGGAAATTATACATGCCCTGAAAAAATAAAAAAGGTAAAAGATAAGGTATTATTTTCAAAATTGATCTTGCGAAAGCCTATGACAAGTTGGACTGGCAATTCATCAAACATACCCTTGAAGACTTCAACTTTCCTTAGAAATGGATCAACCTAATCATGAGTATGATCACCGAGTCCACGTTAGAATTTCTTTGGAATGGGCACATCAAACCTCAAAGAAGGATCAGACAAGGTGAACCTCTATCTCCATAAATATTTGTTTTGTGCATTGAAAAACTCTCTCAAATGATCAATCAATGTAATCTCAAAAATAATTGTCTAAGTCTCACTGCCTCCCAGGGAGGTCCCTTAATTTTCCACATGTTTTATGCTGATGATCTTATCCCTTTTTGCTGAGATAATGACAAAATCTATAATCTTATGATGAGCACCTTAAAGAATTTTTGTAATATGTCTAGCCAAACCATCAATTTCAGCAAAATCTAAGATTTTTGTTTTTAAAAATAGAGTTAATTACGCCATTGACCATTGAACTATTAGGCATATTTCATTTTGACCACTGGACTTAAAATTGTGTCAAAGTGACCACTGATTTTTAAATTTTGTCCAAATAAGTCCATCTGTTAGGTTCCGTCAAGAACAAATTCGTTAAGTTTCAAATTTGAAGGGTAAAGTCGTCACTCTACCTGTCCGTCGTTTCTTTAGAGAGACATATCGTCTACTCTTTCTCTGTCCTTCCATCTTCTTCGATTTTCAGAGGGAGATCGTTATTCCTTTACTCGAAGAACGATCAATTCGTCACTCTACCTGTTGTTCGTTTCTACAGAGACACACATCGTCTCCTCTTTCTCTGTCTTTCCATCTTCTTTGATTTTCAGAGGGAGATCGTCGTTTCCTTTACTCGAATCAAGTAAAGTCCACGGAGATAAAAGATTGCAATGGTGTGGGTTCTTAGAGAAGAGGGTACCCATCTTGAAACACACGATCTTTACGGTAAGTTTTTCTGTACATTTTTTAGATTTAGTGATATGTTTTTTAAATCGACATGAATCCTGATGTAGCCACCCACACAATCATGATCCATGAAATAATGTTGTTTACACAGATTCCCAAATAATATTGTTTATACAGATTCACAAATAATGTTGTTTACACACACTTAGAAGTAATTTTTATATAGAATGCATGCATGCTGTTATGTTAATTAAATTCAATTTTTTTCTTATTTGTTTATGGGCTTGGGAATAGCAATTTGCTGTTCGAAATTACTATAATATGCACTTTATAACATGAAATTGGAGTATTAATTAGTAAATATCTTATAAACAGGAACGTCAGTAGACTTCTTTACAGTTGAGTTGCACAGTGGTGGAGAGTTTGTTTACATGCCAAAGAGGCACTACATTGATGGCCTTGTTAATTATTTCAATTACTGTGAGTGTGATAAGATGTCAATGCATGAAGTGGATGAAATGTTAAAGGAGTTCGGTTATGGGCATGAGGTGATGTTTTATTATTACAGGGTTCCTGGGATGAGCCTTGACAATGGGTTGAGGGGTCTAGGGGGTGATGATGATATCAGGGAACTAATAAGAGTTATAACTGAGAAAAAGGTTAATGTTGTAGAAATCTATGTTGAGCATGGAAGTGCATCAGTGGAGGATTATTTTGTACCTCCACCTGTAATTGGTTCATCAGTTGTAATTGAGGAGATTGATATATGTGATGAACATCCATTAGGTACTCAGGATGACCTGGATGCATCATACTATGAGAACAATAAGTTTACCCAGCTTCTTCTTCCCCCATGTGAAAATGAACATCCCAATGAGCAAGAGTTACACACTGTTAACAGCAACTCAGAGCATGAGCATGTAAACACTGATCAGATTGGGAGTGGGCATGGGAATGAGAGTGAGCATGTGAACACTGATCAAAATGAGAGTGGGCATGTAAACACTGATCAGATTGGGAGTGGACATGGGAATGAGAGTGAGCATGTGAACACTTATCAGATTGGGAGTGGGCATGGGAATGAGAGTGAGCATGTGAACACTGATCAGATTGGGAGTGGGCATGAGAATGAGAGTGAGCATGATAGTGACTCAGATGACTCACAGTACTGCCCTCCTAATGATTTATATGATAGTGAGTATGAGGTTGAGGAAGATATAGATCTTTACCATGCAAATGTAGATGTAGGTGAAGATTGGAATGACATGGCCATCAGGGATCAAGCAGTACTACAATCTGAGGAACAAGAAAGGACATCAGATTATGATGACTCTGATGAACTAAGGAGTTTGACAAGTATGTATGAGGATGAAGTTGACAAAGTTAAGAGGAGTTGTGTTCAGTTTAACCCTGAAGTAGACATGAGCAGGCCCAAATTTAGTGTAGGTCAGTTGTTTGCTAATGCAGGTGTCTTGAAGCAAGCTATCAGAGAACATGCAATCCTGACTAGAAGAAACATAAAATTGTACACAAATGAAAAAGAAAGGGTTAGAGCAAAGTGTTATGGGAGTCCATAGTGTGAGTGGGTTTTATATGCTTCCAAGCTTGCTGAGAAATATAGCTTAATTGTTAAGACATATCATAAAGAGCACATTTGCCCACATGTATACTATAACCAACATATCAAAGCTGATTGGATATCCCAAAAATACCTGGAGAAGTTCAGATCAAACCCCACATGGCCACTTGAGTCAATAAGAGAAACTATTAGGACAGATTTGGAAGCTGGTGTTTCTAGAAGTAAAGCTTACAGAGCAAAAAGGAAGGTAGCAGAAATGATTGATGGCAGTTATAGGGAGCAATTTAAGGGTTTATGGGACTATTGTTATGAGGTGACCAAGTGCAATCCAGGGACCACTGCACTTATGAAGCTGTGTGAGCCAATAGTTGGAGAAGAATTCCCTAGGTTTTTAAGGTTGTACATGTGTTTGGGCCCTCTGAAGAATGGGTTCAAGACAGGGTGTAAGAAAATTGTGGGGCTTGATGGGTGCTTTTTAAAAGGTCCTTTCCCAGGACAACTGTTGACAGCAGTGGGTATTGACCCTGATAATGGCATGTACCCCTTTGCATGGGCAGTGGTTGAGGCAGAAAATATGCTCTCTTGGGAATGGTTCATCAACCTTTTAAAAGAAGACTTACAGATTGAGGACCAAAGTGAATGGACTTTCATTTCAGACCAACAAAAGATAATAATCAACCATTAACTATCTTTCTCAACTTATTTGCTATTTAATATTTTCCACTAACTTGTTTACTTTATTTAATCATTTTTTTAGGGTTTGCTGACAGCACTAGAAACAGTTCTACCTCTGTGTGAACAGAGGTATTGTGTCATGCACATGTACAAAATTTTTAAGAAGCAGTTTAGGAGTTTAGATCTTAAGAATGCCATGTGGAATGCTGCAAAGGCTCCCAATGCCATATACTTTGGCAGATGCATGCAATAGATAAAAGAAGACTGTGTAGGTGCTTATGAATACTTAGCTAAGATCCCACCCTCTTATTGGTCTAGATCTCACTTCTCACTGAAGACCAGGTGTGATCTATTGCTAAATAACTACTGTGAGGTGTTTAATGGGGCCATTATCAGTGCTAGGGATAAACCTATAATTACATGCCTTGAGAACGTTAGAAATCAAATAATGCAAAGGATTGTGAAGAAGAGAAAAGAGATGGAAAAGTGGGATGGTTTGTTGTGTCCCAAGATTCAGGCTAAGTTAGAGAAGTTGAAGTTGAAGTCCTGCCACTATAATTGTGCTTGGAATGGTGGCAGTCTATATAGTGTGAGGGCTGCAAGTGGGGAAGGTTATGTGGTTAACCTGCACAACAAGACTTGCAGCTGCAAAAAATAGGATTTATGTGGAATTCCATGTTCACATGCAATTTCAGCAATTTACAATGACATGGCTAATGGAGGGAATGAGGGTGAACCTGAGCAGTGGGTTGATGAGTGTTTTAGGGTTGAAACTTTTAAGAAAGTCTATGACTACTTAGTGAACCCCCTTAGTGGTCCCAACCTTTGGTAACCAACAAATAAAGGGACCATTCTTCCACCTATATATCATAAGCAACCTGGTAGGCCTAAGAAGCTAAGAAGGAAGGATTGGGATGAGGTCACACAGCCTAAGAGGGGTCTACCTGATGGGGCTGGAAAATTAGGAAGAAAGGGAATAGTTATCACCTGTATCAAATGTGGCAATGCTGGGCACAACAGTAGGGGTTGCAGGGGGCAAGGGTGTCAACCAAAGACAAGAGAACCTAAGAAGGGGAATCGAGGTCGGGGCAAAGTCATGGGGAAGGTGACAGCTACAGGTGGTCATAACACTGGGAATGCAGGATGCACTACACAAGGCAGTGAAAAGAGAATCCAGCCTAAGAAGAAGAAGGTGACAGATCCAAACCCCAAAGGTTGGCTACAACCTGAAGCTGGAAGGAAGAAATATCCAGTGAGTTTGAACCTATTTCTTATTAGCCATTTATATTTTGTATGTGAATTACTTATTCCTTAGTTATTTTATGATTTACAGGTGAGGAGAAACAATGCAACTTCTGGCCAACAATGTGCAACAGGAGGTGCAAGTACAGCAACTTCAAGCCAATACAACAAGACAATCAGTTAGGAGATAACTTGTGTACATGGGAAGACTAAAGCCTTTTGTGGATAGCTCTTGTGAACATTATGTTGATACAAACAGCTTGTTGCTTTAGCTGTAGCTTTTTTATTTAGGAAGCATGTTGGGATAGATGGAGTCTTATGTGGATAACTTATAGCTTTTATGGACATATCATTCTACAGCCTTTTGTTTTATAGCTGTAGGTAGACATATTTGTCCTTAGAATAATATTGATGTTATGTTGGTAAAGAAGCATTGACAAATGCCATTTTGAAACAGAAGCAATTATAGTCAACAATATTCATACATTACAGCTGCTTCCATTATATTCTTTCCATTACAGCTGCTTCCATTATATTCTTTCCATTACAGCTGCTTCCATTACATCCCAATCAAGCACAAACAAATTGTTAAGCTGATCACACTCTAGCATCCATTACATGCACAGCCCTTTCCATTACATTACATTAAAAACACTAACATTACAAAGAACACAAGTCCCCAAACACAAATTGTTACCCAGATCACAACTCTCCAATCTCCAAATGAAAACTGTTGTTTGCGGTTCTTTTTGACTTGAAGTTCATTACAAAGAACACCCATGAACACAACAAGACAAACCACAATATCTTTTCCTTCCATTGATAGCTTCTCAATTTCTTCTCATATGTCACCAATTGCTCTTGTTTCCCTTCAATTTGCACCATAAGCCTTCGAACCTCCTCATCATTTCCATTGATCCTTCGTAGCAGTCCAGGTATGACTTGCACAGCCCTTTCACACATGGGTGGATCAATCCAAATAAAATACTCACATGGATCTTCATTTTCAGCTCCGCAAGCCATGAATCTTCTTCCTGGATTTTTTGGGGTCCATGATGTCTTAATTATTGAACTCTTTCGACAGTAGCAACCCATGGAAAGAGGAGTGGATTGGGTTTTTTTTTCTTTTTGTTTGCTGTGGAAGAAGAAGTAGAATGTCTTGTGATGTGGAAGAAGAGGAGGGAAAATGAGATGAGATGCTGGGCGGGACAGAATTATGGAAGGAAAGAAGAATGGAGGGAAAAAAGAGAAGAAGAGGGGAAGATAATAGGCAAAATGACGTGGTTACCCCTCACTAAAGGGAGTTAACAGAACCCCGATAAGCTCTATTGAACGGAATGACCTTATTTGGACAAAGTTTAAAAATCAGTGGTCACTTTGACACAATTGTAAGTCCAGTGGTCAAAATGAAATATGCCTAATAGTTCAATGGTCAATGGCGTAATTAACTCAAATAACCCTAAGAAAAGAGCCCTTGAAATCAGTAATAACTGTGACTTCCCTCTCACAGAAAATCTTGGCACCTATCTAGGCATCCCACTCATCCATAAAAGATTATCTAGGAACAACTATAATCTTATCATTCACAAGGTGCAAAGTAAACTTGCTGGGTGGAAGACCAACCTTTTATCTTTAGCTGGTAGAATCACCCTTATTAAATCTGTTACTATCTCCATTCCCAGCTATGTTATGCAAGCCCAGGCTCTTCCATTAGCCATATGTGATAAACTGGACAAGATGAACATAGCCTTTCTATGGGAGGATACTGATTCCAAGAAAAAACTTCACCTAGTCTGTTGGAACAATGTTTGCTTGTCTAGGAGTCAAGGTGGATTAGGCATCAGGAAAGCTAGAGAGTGTAACACTGCCAATATCATGAAACTTGGTTGGAAACTCCTGAACAATGATAGCCTGCTTTGGGTGCAAGTGCTTAGGGCCAAATACATTAAGCTACGAAATCGCATAGACTGGGACAACATGAAGAATGGATCTCAAGTCTAGAAAAGTATAAAAAAGGGCATTCCATACCTTAGGAAAGGAATTAGATGGAATATCATTAATGCTGAAAAAGTAAATTTTTGGAAGGATGGGTGGTGTGACAATGAGCCTTTAGAAAATAATGTCTCTTGCAATAACAGGCATGAGTGCATGGTTAACTAATTCATCAGTAATGGAGACTGGAACCTCAACTCCTTAAGAGCTACTGTGAATTCTGATGTCTTACAAGATATTGTGAAGATACATATACCTCAAAAGAACCTTAAGGAATGTGACCTTCCTACTTGGAACCCCAACCCTCAAGGAAACTTCATCATAGCCAGTGCTTACGGGATGCTGACTTATAATAAGAACATGCTTGATGAGAGTGAGAATAGATGGAATTGGTTATGGAAACTCAAGCTCCCCCGCAGAAATCATCCTGTTACTATGGCTTATCCTCTGATACAGACTCCCCACTAATGAACTCAGATTCATTAGAAACAATTAGTACCAATGTTTGCCAGAGATGCAAACTTACTGCTAAATCTTCCATACATATTATTAGAGAATGTCCCAAAGCCAAGAACTTGTGGAGAAAATTGGAAGGACAGCAATACCTTGATAGTGCCAGAAACCAAAGCACTATGGATTGGCTGAAAGAGAATATTATTGGACAAATAAAAAACTGATTTTAGGGGAATTCCTTGGATCTACATTTTTGTAGCAACTATATGGCAAATCTGGAAGGATGGAAATAAGGAGTGTATCGAATGTGTCATGATCAAGGAAGAAATCTCATGGAAATACACTCTGGATTTTGCAAATGACCTAATGTCTGCATTTGCAAAACCAGACACCAATAAGGAACCCAAACTCATTATGTGGTCTTTTTCCCTTGCAGGTAAGATCAAAATCAACACCGATGGATGCAAAAAAGATGGAAACAAAGGAGGATTTGGTGGTCTTATCCGTGATGACAATGGCAACTGGATTGAAGGATTCATGGGTTACCTGCCTATCTTCAGTGCCTTAGAAATTGAGCTATATGGTATGCTGAAAGGTTGACAGCTAATCAAGGACAAAAACCTTAATGACGTAACTCTGGAGACGGATTCAGAACAAGCAAAAAACTTGCTGACTAAAGAACACAATATTTGGCATCCTCTGTCAAGTCTAATCCTGGATTGTCGATTCCTACTACATACAACTCAAACTTCCGTCCTCCATGTTCAAAGAGAAGGCAATAGATGTGCTGATTTTCTAGCTTACTTGGGTGCTACTTAAGATCGTGCATTTGTTTTCCTAGAACAACCCCCGGAGGAATTATATCATCTACTCAGGCATTATGCCGAAGGCTTAGGACAATGGCATCTGTAATTTGAATTCATATCTTATAAATATTTCCTTCGCACAAAAAAAAAAAAAGCTAGGTGCGTGCTCCATTGAAATTACACAATATCTATGAATACGAATATATTTTGCCGGTCTATGTGCAACATGATTTCACTTTATTTTGATCCACAATTTCATCCGACCAAAAGCAAGCTAACATACTCATTGCATCTTCTTTGTAAATCCACAGCACATATAGTGGTAGTAAAACCTATATATATATATATATATATATATATATATATATATATATATATATATATATATATATATATATATGTAACGATTTTTTATTTTTTAATGTAAA
Source organism: Escallonia rubra (assembly GCA_033065855.1). NCBI lineage: Eukaryota > Viridiplantae > Streptophyta > Magnoliopsida > Escalloniales > Escalloniaceae > Escallonia > Escallonia rubra. Next base: position 33,182 of record JAVXUO010001737.1, read on the forward strand.
GGCGATTAGATCGCCAACATTAAAAAGCCAGGTGCTTCCTCCAACACTTTTCTTCTCATGTTAATTGAATGTGGGCACCAAAATACAGGAAACTGAAGTATCCACAAAAAGAATTTCCAGCTACTCTGCTACAAGCCAGTATAAAACTTATGAGAGCAGAGCCTGGTTAAGAAAAAAAGAATGAACATGTAACCTTATACCGAGGCTCAGCATTTACAAAGTTAGAATCGCTATGGCAAGTCCACACCTAATACCATGAAACCAGAGTATGGATCATCTTGGGCGCTTGAGAATCTCCTCATTAAGAAGCCGAGAAACCAGGCCTCGATTCGAGGTCAAACTATTGTTACTCAAAATGCTGTTTAATGCATGTAGTTCCTCCGGATTTGCCTTCTTGAATAGGCCACTAACTAAAGAATCAACTCCGGCAGGAAACTGCTGGCCCTTGCCGTTATCTTGATCATTTGCACAACTGTCCTGGGGTTGCGAATGTTGTGGAATCTGCATGAAGGGCCGGGATTCCCAATACCCCTTGCAGACACGGTGTCGATCCATTGCCTGTATGACCTATAAAGAGAAAGAGACGTGTAAATTGAAACTTGATTGAGAAAAGAAAACTGCTATTACTGAGAAAATGAGTGAGGTTATATTCCACAACTTACGTGTCCAACTTTCACGCACATCACTTCTGGAACAAAACATTAATAAATACGAAAACATACACATCTAGAATGGCAAGTCAATTAGTTATATCATGGTCGTTCATAGAAACAAATGTTCATATCTGCTCCTAAATCAGGATTGTATACAAGCTACAACCCTTTGACAGCCTAAAACACAAGAAAAGTTAAATTTGGAATTCGCTTGTCCTTACAAAACGTAAGGAATTTCCCAAATTTGACATCGAGGGAAAAACACCCTGAACACGCAAACAGTAAAAGTACAACTAGACAAATTACAGTTTAAACATTTTGTCATAGAACAATTAAAGGAAAACATGTAGCCGGGAAAAAAAATTCACATATAAGGGTCAGAAAAATCAGAACCAGAATAACTTATTTACCTGCACAATTGCCGGTGATGAAAAGCCAAACATTTCCATGCCATCAAGACTCCCAGGAGGCTGCAAAGGAGGTAGCTTCATTTTTCCCAACTTATGTTGCTTCGTTATTTCTTGATTCACTCGCTCTCTAACCATTTCCCAGCATCTGGTAGCTGAAATGTGGACAAAAACTTCACTTGGGCAATGCTCCAAGGAAACCTGAGAAATGTTATGATAAGCAACAACTGATCAGTTCTTTCGTTGCAGTCGATGAATAACATGAAAAAAATCTGCATATCTCATTTTAAAGAATATGAACCGACAGAATTTGTTGCGACACAACTTACCAGTAGATCAAGAATCCAACCTGAAGGAATTAATATTAATAATTGTTCACAAACATTTATAAATTAGCACACCCAAAAATAAATGACTTAATGGACACAACTTACCAATAGATCAAGAATCCAACTTGAAGGAATTAATATTAATAAGTGTTCACAAACATTTATTAATTAGCACACCCAAAAATAAATGACTTAATGACATTCAATACTGTTCTACTGAAAATCACGAACTCCTACAAGTTTCTTGACCAAACGAAGTCCAAAATCTCAAGACAAGCCAACCTCTGGAAGGACGAAGATTTCCAACTAGACTACTTGTAACAGCTTCAGTTTGAATTTAAATGAAGGCTGCTGGATTATGCCCACAATTTTTTTCCCACCTTTTCTTTTTCCAACTATTAGACCGACTAAGCACTGCAGGGATAGATCCCAAATGGGGCTATGAAAAATGGGCCAAACAGACTACTTGCTGACCCCTTGCGGGGCTATCCAAACTGGACTCTGGGGGTACTTGCTGGAACCCTGCCAAGGCCTACGAGAACTGTACCCTTGACAAGACTAGGAGAATTGGGTCCGTCCAAATGAGCCATAGTAACCATACTTCTGCGAGGCTTGTAGCCTGGCCACCTCAGCTGTACCCCGAGTCTCATTTCAGTTTTGTGGGTTGGGGGGGGGGGGGGGGGGGTAGTAAAATCATGGGTTATGTACGGTTGATTGGGATCTCAAGGATATCTCTCGGATTGGTAAGCCCCAGTAGTGGTGGGAAATTTGTTGCATGTAGTAGATACTCGCATTGCTCGTATAAAGCTCCAAGAAAAAGGAGAAGCCACTGACAGATGGAAGAAAGATAGATCCAATGCTTGACAGCTAGTGTGTTGGCTCACATAGAGGGAAGCTTGTAAGGAACCCTTGTAAGGAACCCAAGTTGCAAGTCCAAAAGAAGGCTACTGGAACATAGGTCAAAAGGCAATGCTCTAGGGCTTTAAAGGCAATTGACTAAAAAATTAAGTACCTACTTGCCTGACGTTACCCCTTCTGAGGGAGCAACCCCTGCTGTGGGCGCTTAGTTGTTACACTATCTAATAATATCAAGCGAATAGAACTTCAACGTTGCTGGGATACAGGAGAGATATTCACGGTAATAATTTCAGCAGCACCATCTTCTCATAATTGATATTTATCCACGTTTTAAAACACTTCGTCTTGTAATTCGCATGAAAAGTTGAAGGAGAAAAGTTCTTATTAGTTGGAGTTAAATTGAGAATGGAACATTTTCAAGGCATAAATAACTTTAACTTTTCCTAATTGAGCAGAGGAATCATAAAAGCTATCAGAAGGAATGAAATAGTTCATAAAAGACAAGAAAATGTATAGATCATAGTCGCACATATTTGATCAATTAAATAAACATCCGGCGGTGTTTCCGAACAAGTAAAAGATCAATTACCATGAATAGAGGCCCATCCCGCCTTACATTCAGAATTTCCGAAACATAGTAGCACATATTAGTAGGATCTAAAATGTTTATGTACCTAACCCGACTCCTGAATCCTGCATCAAAAGTAAAGAAACAACCTTCAGTTATTTAAAAAAATCTGCAAGGAAGATGTGCTTTGTGGAAACATAACCAGCATCATACCCGTGGGGTAAATGGCACGGTTGTCACACCATAATTTTCCAGAATGCACAATGCCAAATTCCAGAGGCTCAACATTGCAGTTGATCCTTCTAACTACCTTAGCAATACGAGGTCCCTTCTGGCGAAAATATCTATCCAGATTATTTTGAGTGGAAGATGGGCTCCCTGATATAGTTTGTACATTTTCTGCCACCCTTGCGTCCGCATCCGATCCAATCTTTGTTTGTCTATCCTCGCTATTAGATTTTCCACTGCGACATGGCTGTGGATGCTGCAAGTCAGTCCCTACATTTTCCACATGAGAATCACCGGTATCTTTTCTTATTGAGCGTTCTTGAACATTTTGATCGGGAACTTTAAATGATGGATCCTTATGGCAAGAAACAATTTCCACAAAAAGACCAGGTGTTTCTGCTCTATCATGATCTTGGCCTTTCAAACACCCAGAACTAGATACATGGTTATTCCTTTCCCTATCCACGACCAAAGCTGCATCCACTTCACCCATGCCAATTGCATCTGGTATAGCGGTTGTTCTGACTGGTTCTTTAATCACCATATTACCAGAACTCTCCTGCCTCGGCGGATCTCCTAAGTACTTTCTAGAAGTGTCCTTTGGACTTTCTGAGGGTGGTATTTTTAACTCCTCACCCTCATCATCACTAAGGAGTATAACATCACCATTCCCTACAACTGAAGGCTTCTTCACTTCAAGTTTCACTGCAGCCAAATTGTAAGTCTCTGGCCTGTTTTCTCGGGAAAGCTTGTGCACTGGGGTTCCCTGAGTGGCAGCCAAATTCAAGGATTCTTTCTTCTTGCATTCAGTACTATCATTTGATACTTCAGCTTGATGTAAGGCGTTATCTAACCTAGTTACTGCTTTTTTATCTTCCAAAGCCTTTACTACCCCAGGAAACTCCTCTTTCACTGACAAACATGTACTGCCGATGATCCCAGTAGAATTTGAGGTTTTTGCAACATTTTCTTTCCCTAGCTTCTCTTCTGTAGAAGCTATTGCTGGTAGGGAACTCCTGTCTTTCAGTGCTGTTCCTCCAGGGGAGTACGGTAACTTGCCAATAAGCCCTGGGATACGCAAATTCTCCTTAGATACACACGAACTCAGTGCTAGTCCAAGATCTGATCTCGCCCATCTGTATATTGCACTTAATTTTCCTTCCAAAGCTTCAACTAAAATACATAATTCGTTGACGTCATAACGAAAAAGGAAAAACTTGGCACCCCAAGCACATGAACATAACTGCTTTGCATGATTTAAGCACGCATATCTATCTGGTGAACAATGATGACAACCCGCAGCAGAAAGATGCAAATCAAAGAGGCACACACTGCATTCCCTCTCACATGTGGCGTCAAAACTGGTCTCCATCTTTAAGGCCTGTGAAGAATTGCAAAGGAACTCCCTCCTCACCCGCTCCATCTCAACACGTGCCTAGGGACAAGTAACATGGCAACGATGTCATCACTATGAAAATTAATACCCAAGACACCACATATCTGACATGAAGGTGCATATCTTGTCTTTTACATATTAATATCCCTAAGATCTACGTCCTAAAGTTATTGTCATTTTCTCCAGGATTACACATAGCATACATGTTCACACCTGCTTGGGAATAATACATATCATCTAACATCCTGAATAATGACACCTGCTAGACCTTTTCCACTGCGAACAACTATATCAAAATATCTCAAACTAAAGCGCAAAATATTTTTCATATCATAAAGAGATGTCTTTTGCATGGGTATTTCAGCATATGTTACTCAAGAATGCATTCACATGTGATGAGAGGCATAAACTTTCACCTTAAGTGCTTTTGATAAGATCCCATCCCTTCCACAGACATCCTTCCATCTTAAATTACCCGAAGTATTCTTCCTCAATAAATTAAGTTCCCAATGTGCTTTTACTGCTTCTCTTGCAGCCCCAAGCAACAGTTTATCATGTGAAATGGATGTCTTCCGACACTGCTCACGATAGAGCTCAATGGCATTCAGCCCGTGAGGCAACCAGTCAACAGGAGCGACATTTACTGCCTCTGCACAATTGAAGCCGCAATTGAATCCTGAATGATATGCTCGCGGAAAAGTCAAAACAAACTCTCCTGGGCTCTGAGTGCATCGATAAACAGGTATATCTTCGGATATTATAATGGAAGGCGAAAGTTGTGTGACCTGCGTGGAAGTAACAAGAAACAAACTCCTTAAATAGATGACGTAAACCTACAAGATTCAAACCAGTCTCCTCACTTCAGATAGTGCAAATAAAGTACATCAAAAACCATTAAACAATGCCACTTAACATCCTTCAATCAAGTGCGGTAGAGGTTTTGAACTTCATACATTCCTCCCACAGCACTTATGCAGCGCAGAAGGGACTAACCCGTCCAATGAGCAACTACAGTTTTAACAAATTGAATACAACTATTCTCTCTATTAGTGTGAAGGATTAAATAAACCACTATACAACTTAAAGACCAAGAAACCTACTAATATACTAAAAAATGCATCTAGCATTATGTAATCCTCAATAACAACTAAAATATCTAAAATATAAACCAGCGAAAATTCTATACCTAAAACCTAAATTTATCAAAAAACTATATCCATCCTTGAGAAAGCTCGACCTCTAGACACGAGAAGTCGTGAACAATTAAGGGGAACCTTTTGAGCCTTGAATGTAAAAATTTAAGGGCCCAATTAAAGCAACCTACCAACTTTACTGTGAACATTTGTATATTTCAGTTTGTAATATAGCACTACTGTATGATTCAGTATGCTTATTACAAAAACAGTAAGGGAATGAGAAAGCTTGATGAGAGTAGAAACTCCTACTATTTTGTAGGCTATAAAATCAAAGGAAAGAAAAAGAAAGATCCTAAAAAGACCCAAGAGAAGTTTTCAGAGATTTCAGAAAATCATATAACACTAACTCAAATAGCAGGAACTATGGCTCACCAGCTTATGAAGCAAGTCAGGCTGTTCTTCAAAAAGGTCAGGCAGATGCTTCCTCATTGCTGCTTCCAATTTAAGGGCGTCTTTCCCAGGAACACCATACCAGATTTTTGGAGCACCCCAGTGCATGTAATTTAATGAGTATAAGTGGTGATCTTCGACATGCTTTTTGCCAAATAAAAAAAGGGAAAAACAGGCAAAAGGTTAAGCTACATCCAAATTTGGATAAAAGCAGATCAAATACTGTACTTTAAAGTAATGAAAAACATCTTCCTGTTTTTCAACTAAGCAAGCATTACTTTAGTTCATTTACTAAGTAGCTTCTTTTGTTTGTTTCTGTTACATATCCTCATAGGTGCGACAATTATATGGTGTACGATGTCCACATTTCCACTTCCAAGTAATATTCGGCAGATAAGTGAACAGTCGATGTCGATGTCGATGGTCAAGGGATATATATGCTTTGATCCATCTAAGAGGGGTCCAACAACCCTCAGAACCCAAGTTTTCTTTGCTAATTCTTGAGTTGGTATTAGAGAACAGGCTGAACACATCATCATCTAAGCCTTTGCCCAAACTAGTACGACTGAACAAATAATTACATGAAACAAAGTCATGGCTCTTCAAAACTCAGTACCATGAAGCAGAGTTATTTGTTTCTCAATTGCAATCCATTGGATAAAGTGAAGAGGACTGCGAACTAATAACAACTTAGTGGTGAACCTAATTACTGAGTCCAGGTTATCATTACTATAATGAACCCATGGCTATGCCTAGGAAAGTTGTATAAGGCGGACCTCAAAAGTGAATGTAGTTTCGATTAGTTTTATAATGAAACAACGAGGGGGAAAAAAAAAGAAAAAGAAATCAACAATGTGATAGAATGGCTAAAATGCTATCAACGATATCATCGGAACTACGTTGTTTACGAGGCCCGCCTTAGACAGCTTACTAGAGGCAATATTTTTGTTATTTCCTTTGTATACTACATGAACATGCTTGGACACACTCAAGCACGATATACATTTCTGAACACTTAAGATTTTGTTGATCAACAATTGATGTGCGCAATATCGAAGTTGTAAATACCCAACTATAATTCCATGGAAATGTAAAGAACCCTCAATTTTCTTACCCAACAAAACGAGGAAAAGCACATTCCGATGTACAACCAAGGGACAAGAACACCAGATATATCACTGCTTTCGTACGAGAGTACAGAACCCTGAAGCCTAGGAAAATTATTCAAGTTCCAGCCTGATTTCACGTACTTTTCCTCAGAAACAGAACTAACTTGATGGGACAATTTGGGAAATCCACTGCCAAATATACCCGTTTCCAAATCAGCCCCATAAAGCACCTGCGAAAAAAAAACTACAATTGGAGATAGAAAGTTGGGGGGGCCAGTATATAGCCAAGCATAAACATTAGCCAACTGATAGGACTTTAGCGTTTAGACATCTAAAACTCATAACATCTCATTTAATACCTCGATTTCTTCTGTAGGTTTCTCTACCATCCGCCAATATTCACCCTCAATATTCTCCACTGAAGGTTGCCACTGCTCTTGGAACATGGTCATGTTACCGCCTGAATCTGCAGCATTTGAATCCTTCCTGAAGTACTGGGCCTTAAAATCATCTGCATACTTGTGAAATGCATCCAAAGTAAACTCTGGGCCAGGTTCAAACCCAAACCCATAAGTTCCTCCTGTTTCACTGTAATCCAATATATCTGTGGTATTGATCCCATGATCTACTGCTGTTTTCATGCATCTTCTTCTTTTCCTCCTCTTGTGGTTATTAATTTTTAACAATTTCCTGACTGAATCTCGATTCTGAAGTTTATCAACTCTCTGGATACGAGTACTAAACTTAGAATTAACCCATGTATTATTTTCCTTAAGAGGGCAAGGAGGTTTCCATGAAGGAGGAGGTACAATGCGGCATATTCCATATGCTTCAGCTCTAGGGCGTATGCTCGCTATGTACTTTAGAGTATCTTCAAACTCCTGAAAATTGATCCAGAGTCAACTAGCAGGAATTAAGAGAGAGATAACCCCAAAAAGAGTTGGAGTGGTGGAGTGAGTGTGCAAGTATGGACCTCTTCACTTGGGTGGAATACAGGAGCCTCCTGAAGGCTAGGCCTGCAAGCTTCTTCTGGACGCCATCCTGCAATGACCTGTTCCACAAAATTAAATGTCAAACATAAACGGGGGCAAGGACCACAGAATTAAGAATCTCACTGCACAAACAGTATGTTAGGATTGCATGATGTTAAGCAGGTTGCCTTCAACCAATATACAAAGTAGTGTGTTCCTTTGCCAAAAGTTATGCTTTTGCAATTGATAAACGCAATCCACCATGTTAGCAACTTTGAGAATTGTAAAAAAGGTCGTGCCAGCATCCACAATACATATATCTAAATTATTGCATGTAATATTAAGCTGGGATCAAAGTAGTTAAAAGGAGGAAACACTTGGGTAGAAGATCAACCTTCTGGCAGGTACTACATACTTCACATCCACGAATAACACCTTGGGGAAGCCTAGGCCTCGAAGGGAAATTCTGCAACGTAAATATACAGTAAGATACCAGATAAGATAGACATTCTACATGTCACATCGTGTCTGCTGGAAGAAATAATCAGGGAAAAATAGATATATCAAAAATCTTGTTCTCAACCTGCTCAGAATCAGAATCATCGCCTGAACTGTTATCACATTGGCCGTAGTTTATCCAAGGTCTACGCCTTAGGGACCTTATCATCTTTGCTTCCTCAGTATCCTTAGACCGTGTCTCAAACCGAGCTGTCTGTGATTCAGACGCGCTTGCAGAGGGAGAGTAACTGGTTGTGATTTCATTATCCGGTACCCTCTGCAGGGTGAAGGATGCTACAGACTCAAAACCTGGCGGAATGGAGGGCATTTCCATGTTCTCTTCTTTAACACGAGGTCTAACAAGTTCAGTCCCCATCAAAACTGAGACACAGACAAAAGCTTTTAAAAAAATTCGTGGAAAAGAATCGCACTGTGTCCAACGTAATTATCATTAATAAGAAATCACCATACCTCAGGGTTTATTATCCTCGCCAGCAGACTGAATGAAAAATGAAGAGAGATACAGCGCCTGCTAACTAAGCCTTCACCGTACCCTACGGCTGAACTCTCGCGGTGGAATTACAGCGTAGTCTTCTTCAGCATTACTGATAAACAAAAAGAAAGCCAGGAAAATTGTAAGGTTTTGCTCAGGTGTTTGACTCAAGTCGCCAAAAACATCAACAATTAGAATTCGCCCAATTGCATGTCAAGTGATACCAAGAGCTGATTTTCCATTCTAAGGAAAATCTCATCACATAAATAATCAAGTAAAATGCCTTTTCACTATTTCGTCAGATCAATTTCTCTTTTGTTCAAATACTATTATTCTCCCTGCATAGACCAATTCAGTTTCAGAATTCAAACATCATACAGGTCAAATGCAGGGCCAGATCCTACTTATCAAAAGCCTAGATTAACAGCAAGAAGGGAATAAATAATAGTATATATGACAATTCATTATGCAAAGTTTATTCCATAAACAAAATTGAGACACAAGATTCACAATAAATCAGTGGACTTACACAAAATTCTGATCCACTAATCTGAACTGTCCATTGACCTAAAGCAGCTCAACCTCCATTGACGTTGATCAAAACAACAGAATCAAAACAAACCCTAACCCAATTACTCGAAATCAGTTCAGAATTTCTCAGAACCAACACCGGATTCAATGAATCAAACCCAAATTTCTGTTTTTTCTGGACGTCGATCTAACCCTAATTCAGATCCTGGCACCCACCAAACACCTTAAAGTTGCTGCAAAAACCGGCTTTGCAGGTACCCAGTCAACCCGTGACCTAAATCAATTTCTACAGTAGGAAGAACTCAAGTGAAGAAGCCATCAATTTTGTAAAGGAAATTAAAAAACAAATTAGATGAACTCAGGATAGGAGGAGACATGTAACACCGCAGATTGGATACCAAAAACCAAAAAAAAAAAAAAAAGATTAATTGTGATATTTCTTTGTCTCTGCTTTCATTAAGTAGTTTAGGTCTTATTGGAAAGTAATTTATGAATGGGAGGAAATCAAAGTTTGGTATAATTTGGTTGATTAGGCTTTGGGGCAATGTTTTTGTGAAAGTGGTCAATAATTTCGGAACATTTATGATAAGATGAGAAAGTGGGGAGGAATTTAGAGGGGTCTGTACCTGTGGGCTAAGTGGGTGCCTGTTTTGGGTATTTGCTAGTATTTGGTTACGTTGCGTGTGAAGTACCAACGGGTTACGGAGGAGTAGCTTGTTCATGTTGTGTCGCGTTAGAATGGGGCCGGTCTTTGGGTCCATTTGTTTATTACATGCATCGGTAAAGAAGTTAAAAGTTACACCAAATTTATAAGGATAACCAAACACTGTACAAATAAATATGGACGACGATGATATTTCTGTCTAATATATAGCACAATGTTAAATGATCTTACAAAGAAAAATACACGAAGTAATATAAAAGTCAACTGGCCTGCTAACAAACAAGTAACCAACAAACATAGCTTTGTTTCTGTTTTTGAGCTAATCCCACCCAAAACTGTATCCTCAACTTTACTCGTAGTACAGCTTTAATACTCAACTTTACTCGTAGTACTGAAGAAGTACCTAAGTTTGAAAAAATGATCTGAATCAGTCATTCGGCTGACGGACCACAGATGCCGTTAAAAAGTCCAAGAGATAGGATTGTCATTATGAAAAGAAAAAAAAATGACATAAAGCCTGGCCACGTGGATCGTCCTTTTGACAGTCTCTCTCTCTCTCTCTCTCTCTCTCTCTCTCTCTCTCTCTCTCTCTCTCTTCTTCTTCTTCTTCTTCTTTAATTCACACACACAAAAACCCCATATTCAGGCGCGCACATAACCCACACACACTGCCGCCACCGAAAAATCAAGTTGTCATTCACATTGTTAATATAAATATATTCTTACCCTACCACCAACACATATTCACTACCTATGACTAACAACCTCCATTACTATAATATCTCGTACTTTTTGAACGGTTTAAAATAACTATCGGTAATCCGAAAAATAAACGGACAATAATTTTGAACGATGCTCAGACATTAGTAGAGTATGGAAGCTTAAAATGAATTTGAGGTCAAAATGTAATTTTAAAAATTTTTTATGGTCATTTTCTAATGTTGAAAAATTTGGGGCTAATTTGTAATTTTTGAAAGTTAAGCATAATGTTTCAAATTTGCAGAGAGAATGGTCTTGGGAGTGCCACATCCTACTCGTACAATTGATGACCGATGAAATTAAATTATAAAGTATGGTTAGTTGTAAAAAAGGAAATTAAAGAAAGTAAAAACAAAAGAACGTAAATAGAAAGGAAATTCGGGTGTAAATTACACACGGCACCCCTGAGGTTTGCCCTAAACTAAACACGGCTCCGCCTAAGTATTTTTATTACACTAAACTATACATTTCTATTTTTCTGTTAATAGAGTTAATAAAATTAATGAAAAGACGGTCATACCCTTGATAAACAAATCAATTTACCCCCTTCAACTTCACTTTAACACACCCCCCAAATTGTCCAGCATCAAACGAGGTTGTTTTCAAGAGCCCACTTCACCCAAAGTCACTTGCATCAACCCAGTCTGTGTCCGCCGGTCCAGTAAGAAAACTTGTCGGTCAAGGGCTCAGTCCAAACGCCACCGCTGTTGGTGGGTCAGAAAAACCCTATTCTGCACCCAATCGCTTAAGCCCAATTCATTACCCACGTTTCGGCCTGTTCTGCACAGATGGGTCTTGTTTTTTAGATTCGGGTATTGCAGGAAGGTCAGCATTAGCGACGATTCGTCCAAATTAGTGACCCATGAGAGTGGGAACTATAAAGGTAGTGAAATAGAGGAGGAAGAGTGTGAGGATCTTGAGGTTAATGAATAAGAAGAGAGTTTAGATAAAGAAGTTCCGGGTGTTTACGTTTCTACTACACCTCCTAAAAATGCATTTTTGTTAACGAGATGCAAATCTGCTCCTTAGAGATCTTCATCTCTAGCCAGTTGTTTTTGTAAGTCGCGTTTGGGGAGCCAAGAAACATGGGAAGATGCAGATTTTACAGAGAAGGGTGTTGAAACGGAGAAAACCTAGTTCATAAAATGAAACCAATTGCTGGAACTCCATGGAGGAACTAGGAACAAATCAAGGCAATGAAGGGAGTCTGGGAATTCCGAATCAATTTGAAGATCCAGTTAAGGAAAGCATTCCAGAATTGAAGGCAACTATGCTCACGTGGTAAATCGGAACCAGCAAGAACATGGGAGAGGCTCAGTCCATAAGTTCATAAGGTTAATTATGATTAATCATTTCACTTTCCTTTACACGGGGCTTTAACTTTCTTCTTGTTTTGAAAGTACATACATGGATTAACAGAAGTGAGAAGGGGTTTCTGAGAAAGTTTAACTTTAATGAATCTGACTTTTAACACAACTGGGGAAGTACGAGAGAATCTCTATGCCAAATGGGGGAAAGATGTTTTTCTATTGTTTTGTGTGGCTTTGGTTGGTGTAATTTAATGATAAAGCTTTATGAATCGTACACTAAAAGATGAAAGATAATGAAAATGTTTTATGTAGATTGTCAGTTTCCACCCACCCCACCCCCCAATGGGCAGTGCATGTTTGGTGTGAGATGGTGTCTAGATAGGCGGTAGTTACCATCGGCGTGTATGCATATGAGAAATTAGGAGAATCAGCCTTTGGCGGCAGTGGCGGGGCATTGGCGGGGCGTCGACATGAGTGGCTAAGCATTGTGTTATAAGGAAGAAGAGAAAGATGGCATTTTGGAAATATCATAATAATTGAAAGGTGCCCCAACTTTTCTTGACGGTTTCCTAACGGAAGTGGGCTTTATGTAAGATAGTGACAAACCACAGGGAGCGGAGAGTAATAAAAATACTTTGCCGGAGCCATGTAGTTTTGGGTAAACCTCAAAGGTGCCGTGTGTAATTTACCCAAGAAAAAAAAAAGAAAGAACATAACAGAGAAGGGAAGAGAAGAACATAGTGTAATATCCCGAAAATTTTCTTTTCCTTGTGCGAAATTAATATTTTTGAATAATTAAGTTTGTGATTTTTTGTTAACATTAAGAAAATGAATTGGGAATGTTTCTGAAATTTTCGGTTGAATGAAAGTGGTTTCATTCGAATCAAAACTTATTGATGATAAAGTTTTTGAGTTCTGAAATATTCAGTCGAAGGAAAATAGTTTGGCTTCGAATAAAAATAGTTTTCTGAAGTTTTTAGTCAAATTTAAAAGGTTTTAGTCAACTAAAACAGTGTTTCGGTCGACTAAAAAGTATTTAAATTGTGTAAAAATGGTTTTCTGCAGTTTTAGTCGAATTTAAAAGGTTTTAGTAGACTAAAAGAGTGTTTCGGTCGACTAAAAAGTATTTTAATTGTGTAAAAATAGTTTTCTGGAGTTTTAGTCGAATTTAAAAAGTTTTAATCGACTAAAAGTGTTTCGGTCAACTAAAAAGTATTTAAATTGTGTAAAAATAATTTTTTGGAGTTTTAGTCGAATTTAAAGGTTTTAGTCGACTAAAAGAATGTTTTCAGTCGACTAAAAGTTTTAGTCGATGAACAGTGATTTTGAACAGTAATATGAACAGTGTTTTGAACAGTACTTTCAGTCGACTAAAATGTGTTTTCAGTCGACTCAAAGTTGTTTTCGGTCGACTTAAAGGTGATTTTCGGTCGAATGAAAACTTTAAAATTTTTGTCCCCTATAAATAGTGTTCTATTTCATTTCTAGCTTTTTTGGGTTCTCTGTTTCTTTTCTTCTCCTTTGTACGAGAGAGAGATAGAGAGATAGAGAAGGCTTGGAAAATTTGGAAGCTCTAAGTAGGAGCTTAAGGATTTGTGACTCTCAAGAGGCTTGATTAAGGTAAGGGTTTACTTTCGAAATTCGAATCAGCGATGGACCAATCGCTCATTCTTTTGGTAAGTCTTTAGATTCTTTTGAAATCTGAATCTCTTCATATGGGGATAAGTGATTCTTCATCTCGTTTTTGTTTTGAACTTTGTTAAGAATGACTTGTTGTCAATTCTATGATTTGTGGAAAATCAAATTCCGTCGGATTTGTTTGACCTCAGAATATTGACATATTGATATCGTCGTTTCAGTGATTTATGATCGTTATTATTTCTGTGAACTCCACTTATTGTTTGACGAGTTCGTTGTTTGATAATGTGATTTTAAACTTTTGAATATGGTTTGATTTGTCCGATATTTGATAACGGTTATTTTGAGATTTTGTTTTGGTGACTTTATGAGCCATGTCACAGTGTATGTGACTTATTTCCGACTTACCCACGTGGATTGAAACGTGGGCTAGCTCAGGGGAGTTGAGCTAGAGATCGGGGTCTTACTTTCCGAACCGGCCTCATATGTCAGGAATGACGTATGTGACCACTTTCTGAATGGCTCTCTAGTGTATGTTTCAATAGTATCTGTTTCTGAACTCAGATATATTTTGACAATTGTTATTTGTCTCCCTAGTGTCTGTTTCCCTATTCAGATATATTCTGACATTTGATATTTGGTCTGATCTCCGTTCCGTTGAAACATTTTGTGCTTTCAAAATTTTGTTTCTCAGATATTTTGGTTTTGTCTGATTGGTCCTTTGAGCGACCTTACTGGGCATTTGGCTCATTCCCTTATTGTTTTTCCTTTCAGGTGGTTAGGAGGTGTGATTTCGGATTAGAAGGGCTAGCTGTGTGACCAAAGTTAGCTGCCTTATTTCAGAGTTAGTATTGACATTTAAGTGTATTTAATTAGGATAAGTTGGTATCGTTTAGGTTTCGTTTTGAAACTCCGTGTTGGAGAAATTTTTTGGATTGTATAAAGTTTTGGCCCCTATGACAGTTATTGATGTACTCTTGGGAGTTATTAGTGCATGCTCTGATCGACCATTTGAGATATTCTTGATATTTTAAGGTTTTCTGATTTTCGTTTGAGGAACTTTCGATATTGTTTCGTTTGGAATTTTAGTGTATGCTCTGATTTACCAATTTGAAGTCTTTTGATAATTATGAAATTTTATCTGATCTCTGTATATTTGGCATTAACGCTCCGTAAATAAATTCGAGGCGTTACACAGAGCATAATGCTCGGGCAAAACAAAGGAAAATAAGGGAAGAAATTCGAGGGAAAGAGAGAGAATTGAAGAGTTTCATTCAAGGTAAAATCTTTAAGGGTTTTATATGTGTGTTTAGTATGTGATTTCAGTTCGTGAGTGTGTGTTTTTACTTTTTAGACATTGGGTAAATGTGTGTTGACTATGTGTGTTTCGGGATGTGAGGTATTACGAGGAAAGCATTATGGGGGAATTTGGAAGTGTAATGATGAGTGTTTCCATCATGAATGTGTGTGTTCATTGTGTGGAAGTGTGTGTAGAGGTAGGGGAAAGGGGCTGCAGGAGTGTGTTGTGTGTGCAGTGGGAGTGTGTTGTTGTGCATGCGTGTGTGTGTTTTGTATAATTGTGTGTGTGATGTTGTGGTGTTAGAGTGTGTTTAGGAGGAAATTTGGTAGGTGTTAGTGTGTGTTTTAGTTGCTGTAAGCGTGGGATTGTGTAGGTGTTCTACTGTGTGTGCGGAGTTGGGTTATTGTGTGTGCTTATGTTTCGGGTAAGGTTATAAGTGCAAATTGTGTATTAGTGTGTGTATGTAGATGTGTGCGTGTGTGTGTATATATATATATATATATATATATATATATATATATATATATATATATATAACGAATATATTGCTAGCCTTAGGCAACTTGCCTAAGGCTAGACAATAAAACTACGCCATTTTGATTTAATCAACCTAGTCTCTTTCTGTAATTATTATTTTTTTCTCTTCTCCCCGTCAAGCATCCCTTTCCCTCTCATTCATCAAACCTTCACACCAAGAAGCGCCCTATCACCAGCCACCACCGTCGCCGGCCAGCCTCCCCACAGGCCAGTTCCATCTGCCGTCTTCATCGCCGGCAGTCGTCCATGATATTTATCACCATGCAAGCAATGGTCTTCAACCCGTCTCTCCATGCAAGCAATGGTCTTCAATCCGTCGTCGCCCAATCGCCGGCAAGGCCGAATCACCGGTGCCCGAACCATAACTCCTCTCGCCGCCACTTCTCCGTCGCCGGCGACACCATTGCCGCCCCTACTCAGTCGCCGGCCATCCTTCTTAAACCATTGCTTGCCGGTCTCCTCTCTCCGCCACTTCTCCGTCGCCCGCGACACCATTGTCGCCCCTACTCAGTCGCCGACCATCCTTCTTAATTATAAACCACTGTACAGATCCGTCTCTCCATGCAAGCAATGGTCTTCAACCCGTCTCTCCATGCAAGCAATGGTCTTCAATCCGTCGCCGCCCAATCGCCGGCAAGGCCGAATCACCGGTGCCCGAACCATAACTCCTCTCGCCGCCACTTCTCCGTCGTCGGCGACACCATTGTCGCCCCTACTCAGTCGCCGACCATCCTTCTTAATTATAAACCACTGTACAGATCCACGGTGTTGACCCTTCTCCTACGACCACATCTCTATTCAGCCATTGCCCCCTCTTCAATAACCGGCCTATTTCGTCGGCGACATACCACCCACGATTGCCGTAGATCATCCACCGCATACACACTGCCCGCGCTCTTTGGCCACCACATTAAGGAACCAATTGCCACAACCACCTCGCAAGAATTCTTTCACAAAAATCAGTGCAATTATATGGCCGACACGGGAAGGACAGTTTCACAAAGTTTTCAGTCAATTGAGCAAGTTGATGAGAATGTGAATTTGACTTATCGTGATATTCATGATATTGTTGTCCAGGATGAAGCTGAGGCCGATGATTATGATGTCTGGGGCTTTTCACGTTACGATGATGAGGTTGAGAGACACCTAGAAAAAATGAGATTGACGGAAATTTTGAGGATTTTAACGGTGAACACATAAACGGAAAAACATTTGATACACAAGAAGCATCGTATGAGTTCTACAGTCAATATGCCCTTTTAAATGGTTTTGGTACTTGTAAACACAATGCGCACAAGATTATGGCCACTGGTGCAATTTTTAGGAGGCAATTTATGTGCAATAAGCAGGGCTTCAAGAAACTGGATGATAAGAGACTGAATGGGAATGAAAAAAGGCATAGGGACTTGAGAACCGGTTGTGAAGCGATGATGCAGGTTACTTTGTCAAAAAATCTTGGAACGTGGGTTGTTGACAAGTTTCAAGATATTAACAACCATCCCCTCACTACTACTCCCTCAAAAGTAATCAAGCATCATTCTCACAGTAAGTATCATCGTACAATTGTATGCAAGTCTCTTGTGGCTGACCTTAACAATGAAGGCTTGAAGCCTTCTCAGATTACTAAAGTTGTGAATGCGAAGAAGCTGACGTGACTAGGGATGGCAATTAGATCCGAACCCGGTGGATCTCCGCCCCACTCCGCCCCGTTAGGAGCGGATTTTTTTTTACTTTGACCAAGCTACGAAGCGGGTATGGTATTTTTTTTTAAAAACCACAGCGGGTTAGGGTCGGGTATGGTCTTCTATGTACTCCGCCCCGGTATCCGACCAGCCCTGTTATGCTTACCCTATGCACCAAATAATCTCAGCCGTCCATCCATTTATATATATAGTCCCTTAAGCCCTAAATGTTTCAGTCTTCTCTTTACTCCGCCGACCAACCGTCAGTGCCTCCTTGGCTCCTTCTTTCTCCCTCTCCCCAGCAAACCGTCAGCGTCCACCTCCAGTTCGGCGACCACCGTTCAATTCTCCCCCGCATCGGCGACGTCCATCTCCGCCTCCGCGACCACGGTCCACTGCTCCCCCGCACCGTCGGCGTCAACCTCCAACTCGACGACCACTGTACACCTCTCCCTGCACCGCCGGCGTTCACCTCAACCTCGGGGACCACCATCCACCGTCCACCGTCCATCATCCAACTTTCAATCCTTCGCGATCTGTCACTTGAATCTTGATCCAGCTTTCAATCCATGTCACTTGTTATGGTTTTGTGGTTGAATTGTAGCCTTTTAGTAATTGTTTTCTTTTTTCGATTTTGTGATTGAATATTTAATTAGTCAGTGTTTTGTGCCGTGATGAATTGTGAGAACTGTAGTGGCTCTATGGAGAGAAAACTGAAAAACTTTACATATTACCTGAAAACGGAGTTTTGAGTGCTACAAGGGAAGGGCGGGGCGGATCGGGGCAGGGACTGGTTTTACAAACTTTGATAGGATCGGTTATGGTATTGTATTTACATAACCCGATGGCGGGGTGGGGTGGGGTGGAGTGGTGTTAAAAGGCTACTGAGGCGGGTGTGGGTTTTATAAGATCCGCATCCGACCCGCCCCATTGCCATCCCTAGACGTGACTCCAAGACAATGTTCTAGTATTATACGCGTTGAAAGAAAAAATAATGTAGGGAAAGAATGTTATGGGATTATTAAACATTTTCAAGAGAAGGCTACGTTGGATGATAATTATTACTTTGTTGTGGATTTGGCTAGAGATGGTTCTCTCATAAGTGTTTTTTGGGATGACGGAAGGTCAAGGGCATCATATGCACAATTTGGTGATGTTGTATTTGATGTGACTTACATGACAAATAAATTTAGGATGCTCTTTGCTCCATTTGTTGGAGTGAATCACCATCGACAGTCTATATTATTTGGAGCTACATTGTTAGAGGATGAGACAGAGGCAACATTTGTGTGGTTGTTTGAGCATTTTTTACGTTGCATGTTTGACAGGCCCCCGACTGCAATCATCACTGATCAAGATGGAGCTATGAGAAATGTAATTGCAAAAGTGTTTCTAAATGCTCGGCATCATTTTTGCGCATGGCACATCAAGAAGCACTCTTTGGAGCATCTACAACCGCTGAGAGCTCGTTACGATGACTTTCATGAAGTCTATACCAACTGGACTAAAAGTCAGACTATTGAAGATTTTGAGGTCGGGTGGGTAGATTTGAATGAGTAGTATGACGTAAAAGGAAATTTTTGGATCCAAAACATGTACAACTTGCGTGCACATTGGGCAAAGTCGTTTCACAATAATACTTTTTTTGCTGGCATGACGACGAGTGGACGAAGTGAAAGCATACATTCATTTTTTGACGGGTACGTAAATTCTAATACCATGTTGAATGAGTTTGTTGTGAAATATGAGAAAACAGTTTATAATCGAAGGCATGCCGAAGAAGATGAAGACTTTAAGACCATGACTTCAAAAGCAGTCTTATTCTCTGATCATCCAATTGAACGAAAAGTCGGAGATTGCTATACTCGTAGTTTGTTTGAGATCTTTAAGAAAGAATGGAATGCTAGTGTTAGTTGTTCGCATATAACATGGAGTAAGGAACCCAACATTACAAAATACAGGGTAGGTTTGATAACTGTTGACAAGGAGAGATGGCGAACAATTTACTATTATTCAACAGAAGATGTTGGAGCTAGTTGTTCATGTGCTAAGTTTGAGACGGATGGAATGTTATGCAAGCACATCCTTTATAATTTTAAGAAGAAGAAAATAATTGATCTTCCTAAGTAATACATTCTGCCTAGATGGACAATTAATGCCCGGTACAAGGTGGGAGATGTTGGCGATAGAATGGACGAGATCAGTAAATATTCAGCTGAAAAGGAAGTCAGCCTTTTAACCTTATGGTCAGTTCAAGCAAAGTTTTCAAAGGCAATTGAAAATGCTAAAAATTCTCCTTCAGAAATATGTGAGGTAGATTCATGGCTTAGTAGTTTCTTGGAAAAGCAAGCTGTAAGAAAGAACGAGGAGAATTTTATTGGTGGCAAAATGGGTAGTCAAGTTGATTCAAGTACAAGTATTTCTCAAGTCGAAAGTATGAATCAGATATCTATACGTGACTCTACTGCCCCCGTTAAGACTAAGGGGCGTCCAAAGGTTGCTACTAGGTTGAAGTCTTCTGTTGAATTGGCAAAAGAAGAAAAGAAACAAAGAACTTGAGCATATTGTCATGAGAAAAGGCCATTACCGAAATGGATGTGCCAAGCAAAAGGTATCTTTTGAAATGAAACTAACAATTTGGCTTTTATTCTATTTTACATCATGTTGCGTAATCTATTTGAGCTGTATATACTAACTTATAACTTGCATTGCTTCAGAGGGATGAAGGAGAAAGCAATTTTTGTTCAATAGTTGCAGATTTGCGTAAGATTTGGTATAACCTTGTTACGTTCTTGTTATCTATGAACTTGGATATCGGCAATAATTGATTATTATTGATTGTTTATAGGAATACTTGCCACAAGGGAGTTTGGACTACATAACAAGTAGGCACCATGGACGTACAAAGGCTCCTGCTTCGGATTTATGTTAAGGAGACCAAGCTTAGTTTTGGAACTTTTCATTGTATTTGATAAAATTTTAGATTCTTTAAACATAAGTCTTGTTTTTGCGAGCAACTCTGTATTGCAATTATAGTCAAATTATGTCTTCGATTGGTGGATGCATGTTGAGCATTCTTCGTCACTTAGATTCTTAAAAAAGTCTTCGTAGTATAACACAAACTAGTTGAATAGTTCTTCGTACTTGGACAAATAAGAGCCGTAAAAGATCTCATATACCATTTCCAAGTTTTTGGGGTAAGTCAGATGCAATCTTGTCTAAGCATACAAAAACATTATATTTGACAAAAATATAGTCACAAGAAAGACAACTTTTCTCGAATTTAAATTACTGTAAGACAAAATAATTTCATTGATATGAATTGCTCAAATACTTAATTACGTTGTTGACACAAATGGCACAAGTGAAGAAAAATGAACTGAGCAACACTCCATTGCCATCCCGTGTGTCCTATTGTACTACTAAACATTATACTCGAGCCCCATAACACTAATACATAGTACGACCTCCAATAAAAAATGGAGAGACAACTTCATACTTTTTCGAACTGGAAAGTGGGAAGCTAAGGTACGAAAAACTCCCTTGGAGAGTGGTAGTAAAGGGATGTCTGCGTTCTCCCCATTCTTCAAGAACAAAAACAATTTCCTCACTGCTTTCCTTGCCAAATCTCTGTGAACCTGTTGGACAAATACCATAATAAGTTCGTATATCAAGAAAATCACTATTAGCAAAAGAAAAAGATAGACACAATTATGATAATGATCATGCATGATTTTTACAATCAACATAACATGGTTTAAAGTTCCAGGTTCACGGGCTTCCACTTGTGTAGCAGGAACTGTGGACAAGTCATCACAGGGTTAATAGAGAAGTACGCATGCAAAAATGAACAACCTTTTTGTACTTTGTTTGGCATTCTCCGCGTTCTAACTTTGATCCCCAGTGGATATTCCTATTGCAGTTCTAGAAAAATCCAGCAATAATTCAGGCTTGATGCCAACAACTACTTTCTAGAATCCAAAATCTAAGATTGTTCCTTTGGATTTTTTCCTTTTTGCTGAATCTTCCATATTTCCTATGCAAGAGAAAAAAAAAGACGGTTAGATCCTACAAGCAGGCATAGCTAATAGCTCTTCCAACACAACTTGTATTTTTCTTAAGATTATATCATGTTTGCCTTTTAAGCATGTACATGCATAACTAATAGCTCTCGATTGTTTTGCCATATATTTCAATTCTAATACGATTGTTTTGCCATATATTGTGAATTTTAATCCAGGGTATCCCACTACCTATGGCTACTAAGCTCACGAAGTTTTAAAATCCTTGCACAGTGACATTAGTAACTTCATCATTCACTGGTAGGTTTTTTTGGGACATGGATTGTCTGCTGTAGAAGAATCTACAGCAGAGATGTTGTAGAAGTAATCGTAGCCGTCAAATTTGATCCAACGGCATGGACAAGCCACATCAACAGGTAAAGAAACTCTGTTGTGTAAAAAACAATGGACATTTGACGGCTCAAAGTTAGCGGGACTTCTCGTCAACATCCACCTCTCAAAGCCTTCATCTAAAACAAATCCTAATCCCCCAAGTTTCCGTTTGCAACATTTGAGGGGGCAGAAGGCACATACAACTCTCCCCCTCAACCCCCAACTGAAATGCTTTGTCATTAAACAAAGGAATTCTGCTGAATAAAACACAGAGGTAATCAATTGCCAAGATCTAACCATCAATTTGAATATAGGGAAGGGACAAGCCATAGTTCCAGATTGCTAAATAGTCCACAAAATCAACCAAGTGAGAACAATCCACCAAATAATAAAGGTTTTAACACAAAAACCTCGAAAATCTTTTACCAGCACAAAGAATCCAAAAAGATTTAGAGGGTGAACTACCCCCACAGTGAGCTGTAATTAAATCAACCCTGCGTAGCAAGGCATTTGATCCTTGGTGACACTTCGACTCCTTTGAGCTCAATCGCAGTTGGATAACAGGATAAGGGAATATAGAGCTTGTATGATAGAAGATGTGAGGAGAGAAGAAACAATGAGAAACAACGTTATGTTTTCCAGTTAGGGTGATACGGCAATATAAAGGTGATGTGGAGTTTAGTTGTTCATGTGAGATCTCCATCGACGGCTAGCTTCCATCTACCGCACATATGCTGTAGATTCCTCTACAGCAGAGGATCCAATTCCATTTTTTTGAATATTAGTGTTACATGCAACGTGTTTGGGAGGCTAACAAGCCAAATAAAAGTACATACCCGTAATTCATAACAATTGAAAAGTAGAGTTGCAAGTCTAGAGAATCACGAACATATGCTCTGATACCAACATCTTGGCACCCTCAGATTTGAAAGTCGTGACTTAATCAAAGTCCTAAAATGAGAAAATGTACCTCTATATTTCTAGTAAGACTAGGTATAACCGGTAACATCTAAATCAATTAACATCTAAATCAATAAACACACGTCTACCGGTAGATGTGGATCTACTCTTTATTCGAGTTCAGATTACTGTCTCGATCTGGTGAATTTGAGTAGCAGAGAGCGTAAATGTCTAATTTATATAGAACTTTTCGCGGTATCTATATATTCAGCTATACCAGGGATTAAAATCAACTTATAATAAAAGAGAAATTCGATCGAAGTCAGAGAAATTGAATTGAATTGAATACTCACATGGTTCTTTATTTGCAGTTCCAAGCGCCGACCGTAAAGAGGAAATTAGAGGAAAGGTGCAACAGCTGGCGATGATGCCCTTTGTGGTTTAATGTGAGGGAGACTGAAAAATGCCCCGGCGTTGGTGGTTTTTGCGATGGCGGCTGTGTAAAGACTGAAAATGCTGGAGTTGGTGATTTTCGGTGAGAGGGTGCGACATCGGCAAATTTAACCATTTTTATCGCCGGCGAGGGGTAATGGCTGTCCCACTGTTTCGGTGAAAGGAGAGAGGGGCGGCAATTACGAGCAACTCTGTGGCAGCAGTGGTTGGTGTCGCCGGTGACGGAGAAGTGGCGGTGAGAGGAGACTGGCATGCAATGGTTTAAGAAGGATGGCCGGCGAGTGAGTAGGGGCGGCAATGGTGTCGCCGGCGACGGAGAAGTGGCGGCGAAAGGAGTTATGGTGCGGGCGCCGGTGATTCAGCCCTGCCAGCGATTGGGCGGCGACGTTGAAGATCAGATCTGGAGAGACGGGTTGAAGACCATTGCCCATTACTTGCATGGTGATAGATATCATGGACGACGGCCGGCGATGAAGACGTCAGATGGAAGTGGCCTGTGGGGAGGCTAGCCGGCGACGGTGGTGGCCGGCGATAGGGCGCTTCTTGGTGTGCAGGTTTGATGAACGAGAGGGAAAGGGATGCTCGACGGGGAGAAGAGAAAACAAAAGAATTACAGAAAGAAACTAGGTTGATTAAGTCAAAACGACGTATTTTGCCTGAGGCTAGTAATATATTCGTTATCCCCTATATATATATGGGAGCTGATCCGTTGATAGCGCGGCTAAAATAAGAGAAATTGCCAACGCGATCTCGCCGTCCATCATTTCCTTTCAGGATGGACGGCCCAGATCTTTTTTTTTTAAGTTTGTCAGCCGTCCGCTACATAGTGTAGTGTACATAATTTTTTACCAAATTGTCCCTCCCATGTCATCCGCTACACAGTGTAGCGGACAACTTTTTAACCCTAACATTTGTCAAGCAAAAATTCGTCCGTGACACTGTGTAGCTAACGACTTTTTGCCTGACAATTGTCACATCAGTCCACATCCTGTCCACATGTCACATCTTGTCCCCACGACTGTCGTCCGCCACACAGTGTGGCGGATTACTTGGTAGATATACCCCAAAAGTGCCATAATTTCCGTCTCTTTTTCCTTTTTCGTCTACTTGAGATCCACTTGGTTCCATTTTCAGCTCCCTTCAAGCTTCAAATAACACTTGTTTCAAGCTTCACTCAAGCAAGGTAAGTTTGTGAATGGTGAAGTTTTCTTTATGGGTTGAATGATGAAGTTTCTTTTTTTTATTTATGGATATATAGATTTTTTGGGGTTTATGTTTGTTGTATTTATCAGTCTATTCATCAAAATAATTTTAATTTGTGATGTTCAAAAAATTAATTTGTTAACTTCAAAAAATCTATTATAGTTAAATTCGAATTTTTTGATATTATGTTTGTTGTATTTTGGCATGCTAAATTTGGATATAAATCTAATAGTTTTAATATGTTATGTTCGAGAAATTAATAATTGTTAAATTGGAGATACTTTTGAGATTATGTTTGGTATATTTGTCATGCTAAATTGGTCTATACATCAAGGTAATTTGATTTGATATGTTCAAGAAACGCCATTTAATAGTTAAGCGTAATCTATTTCTACATAGGTTTTATTTCACAATGTCCGATTTCATTTCAAGCTCCAACACCCTAGTAGATGCTAGTGATCCGTATCTAGGACGAACGTTTCAAACATTGGAGGAAGCCGAAGGATGTTTTCGAGCGTATTCGTTGAGGGTTGGATTTGGCATTAGAATAAAGACTACAAGAACAAGCAACATAACAAAAAAAAATTCTCTCGCTTATACGAGTGTCATAAGAGCAGACACCCACTACAAAATGAGACACACGTCGGTAATGATGACAGTGATGACAAAATTGGATATGCGCGGAGAAGACATGACTACTTTGCGCTCACGAATTGTCAGGTCAAGATGTTCGTAAGCCATAAACCCAAGCAAAATCATTGGCTTATTACTAACTTGGAATTGGCACACAATCACCCGTTAGTAACCCCTTCTAAGGTGAGTCGGATGCATCAACACAAGAAGATGGGTAAGGTCACAAGGAGCCTGATTCACACAATGAGCAATGCGCGGATATGACCTACTAACATTGTTAATGTTCTTGCTGAACAGGCTGTGGGAATTCAGAATCTAAACTTTAACACGACAGACGTTCGTAATGCGGTCCGAACCGAAAGACGAGCCGCGTATGACCTCAATGATGCTCAATCCACAATGAGCCTATTGAAGCAGAAACAGATGGAGGACCCGCAGTTTACCTTTGATTATAAACTTGACGACGAGTATCGAGTTTCTACAATTTTTTGGGTCGATGGTCGTTCGAGGCTTGCTTATAAACATTTTGGGGATGTTGTGACTTTCGACACCACATACCGTACCAACAAGTACCCGATGTTGTTCGCTCCCTTTCACAGGCGTCAATCATCATTACCACTCCATCATGTTCGGGTTCGCTTTGTTAAGGGACGAGAGCGAGAGTTCTTTTGTATGGTTGTTTAAGGCGTGGCTGGAAGCAATGAACTTCAAAGAACCCAAAGTTATCATCACCAATCAAGATTTGGCAATGAAGAAGGCTATTATTACCGTCTTCCCAGATACTCGACACAACTTGTGCACTTGGTACATAAGCAACAAATACCTTGAACGTATGCATCACGTGTATGCAACGTATCCAGACTTTAAACATGATTTTGACAAGTCGTTAACGATTGAGGATTTTGAGGAGAGGTGGAAAAAGCTTGTTGAGGATTACTAATTGCAAGACCATGAGTGGCTCCAACACTTGTATGAGCTCAAAGAGCAATGGATTGGCGTTTACACGAAAAGATATATTTTTTTGGCATGAAAATGACGAGCATGAGTGAATCTATGAATGCTTGGTTTGATAGTTATGTGGGTACAGCTACCAATTTGAAGAGTTTCGTCACGTCTGCCCAAAAAGTGGTTGCCTTGTTATTCATGAAAGGAATGGCTACAGACTTTACAAGCACGTACAAACAAAGGAGAAGGTTGCTTGAAACCCCGTTGAAGCTGAACGGTGCAAAAATCTATACGAAGGAGATATTCATGTAATACTAAGTAGAGCTGCAAAAATGGGGACGATACAATATAAACAAGGTGGCAGAAAAGTCTACACGTGAGTTCAAGGTTTATTCGCTGATGAATGACCTCGTCCCTGAGAAGCTAGGCATAATGTATACGATGAGCCATAACACATTGACGGATTCGATGGCATGTGTTTGCAAGATGTTTGAGTTACATGGCATCATGTGTAGACACATTATACACTTTTTCACCCAGAAGAATATTAAGGCAATCCCCGATAAATACGTCATGCCGCGGTGGACGAATGTTGCAAATAGGTTGCACGGTACCATTGCCTTTCTGGAGCATCCGTATACTGACTTTAAAGAATCAGAGACGTTGCGGTATAATCATCTGGTGAGAATGTTTACCCGTTTATCCGTTAAGGGTGCTGCTACAATGACCGGGTATAAACATCTCCTCGAGATAACAGAGCAGCAAGAGACCATCGTCTACCAATTTGAAGTAGCTTCAGTCAGCAATGGGGTTGACACTAAGCCTACACAGGGATCAGAAGATGATGAGCCGATTGAGGAAGACAACAATTATATTCGGCCTTTGGATCCAATTATATCACAAACGAAAGGCCATAAGAGATCTACGCGGATGAAGAGCTCTATTGAACAAGCAACTCAACCTAAAAAGCTGAGAAGGTGTGCACTGTGCAACAAAATGACCAACCATGACAAGCGGAACCATTACAAGGCACTGGGGATAAGTCCAGGGGGTTTGCAAGACGAGGAAGAAGATGATGCCGAAGATGAGGAAGAAGAAGATGCAGTGGACCTTCAGTCTAATGAATTTTTATTGTAATAATCTTTTATGAGCCATTAAGTCTGTTGGAGTTTTTGTAATAATCTTTTATGAGCCATCAAGTCTCTTTTTTTTTTTTGGTGATTTTTTTCTTCCGTCCGCTACGAACAATTTTTTGTGTATTTGGCCATCCACTACATTATCCAACGGACGGTGCAGCGGAAACACTTAGAATTGTTTTGGTGTTTTAGGGCATTTAACATTAGACTTCAACACTTAGAATTTTTTCTAAGTTTTAGGTTGTCCGCTACATAGTATAGCGGATGGCGCAGCGGAATCATTAGGCTTTAACACTTGAATTTTTTTGGTGTTTTCGGTCATCCGTTACACTATGTAGCGGATGGTGCAGCAGAAACATTAAACTTCAACACTAAATTTTTTTTTGGTATTTTAGGGCACCTAACATTAGACTTCAACACTTAGAATTTTTTCTAAGTTTTAGGCTGTCCGCTGCATAGTTTAAAGGACGGTGCAGCAAAAACATTAGGCTTCAACACTTAGAATTTTTTGGTGTTTTCGTCTATCCGCTACACTATGTAGCGGACGGTGCAACAGAAACATTAAACTTCCAACACTTAGAATGTTTTTGGTGTTTTAGGGCACCTAACATTAGATTTCAACACTTAGAATTTGTTCTAAGTTTTAGGCTGTCCACTGCATAGTATAGCGGACGGCGCAGCAGAAATATTAGGCTTCAACACTTAGAATTTTTTTGGTGTTTTCGGCCATCCGCTACACTATGTGGCGGACGGTGCATCAGAAACATTAAACTTCAACACTTAGAATTTTTTTGGTATTTTAGGGCACCTAACATTAGACTTCAACACTTAGAATATTTTCTAAGTTTTAGGTTGTCCGCTACATTGTATAGCGGACGGCGCAGCAGAAACATTAGGCTTCAACACTTAGAATTTCTTTGGTGTTTTTGGCCATCTGCTGCACTATGTAACGGACGGCCTAACAGAAATATCAGTCTTCAACAATTAGTTTTTTTGGGAGGTTTAGACCGTCTGCTACATAATGTAGTGGACTGTGTATCAGTATAGCTGCAAAGACATTACCTTTATTTTATTTTCCCCCATCAGCATTTCTCAATGAAGGCAAAAAAACCACACCATAAAATTTTCTTACCACGATCAAACATATCTCAACAAGGGCCAAAAATCCACAACACACAAATAAACCACCACACCACAATACATGTCTCAATCGAACTTCGATTAAATTGGTATTTAAAATAAAATTGTTGTCTTAAAAATAATCATTTACAAGAAGTCATCATTGGGCCTCATCTTGAGCCAGATTCTCGTCGTTAGACGGATGTAGAATAAACCTAACTACACTAGGCCGGCCGCTATAAATTTGCCAAGCTATTCTATATCTAACGGCTTCTACTTCTGCTGCACTCCAGACGGTTGCCTTGAGGCTCTCACCCCGACAAATATAGTCCATGTACATGCAGACGAAGACGCCGCAGTCCGAGGTATTAGCTTTCTTGGGCCCCTTTCTCTTCACTCGAACTTCGAGCTTCAGCCTCGCTGGTACTTCTAGTTCACACAGAGAGTGGACTATGGCACATAATAGATTCTGTAGAGAAATAAAAAATGGCGTAAGCTACGAATTAACATTTACAATACGCAAATTACAATAAGCATTAAACAACAATCGTAAGATCCAACTGGTATTTGAGAAGCCGCTTCACTGGCATTTGCTTGGTATCGTCGTGGAGACTGTCGAGGACTAATACGAACTTCTGAGTTGGTTAATAACAAATCAAGTATCAATGGTTGCTATTACCGCAAAATGGTACTAGGAACACGTCCGCATCACGGGCGCTCACCAAACTATCCCTATTAAGAAATGCAAGGAGCACATCAGATTGTTCCCATTGTTGCAAGGTTTTCTTCCTCCTTCCTTTGACCCAGGCCTGCCATTCACCTACGAGAATGCGATGAAAAATGCATACATCGAAAAAATGCACGGATACTCATTCTGGGTGTTCTGACTCCTTAGCCCCAGAATCTCCATGTACGCAGAGATCACACTGTCGCTCAACCAAGCCCCCGGAGCTAGGGAGGACATTTTTTCCCACTCAAGTGTAATCCATTCATTTGGGCAATCCACACTATATGATGCTTTGTCCCGAGAGGCCCTGCTAAAGTAACGCTGATGGATTAGCTCAAATTTTGCCAGTTGTAGAGGCTTCAACGGATGCTCTTTGCGATAAGCAAGGGGTCGACATGGGGATTTTGTCCTCCGGGGCCTTTCGGGCGGGGTTCGATAGGGGGATATCTTCCTTGGGGGGGGGGGGAACGAGGGATATTGCCCTCCCTGGGGGTCGACTGACTGATATTGCCCTCTGTGGGGGGGGGGGGGATGTCCCACCCATGGGATGATGGGCATTGATGTTTGCAAAATGCCAGTCTTGTATGACTTGACTCTGAGAGAGGGGTAGTGGTTTCGAGTCTGGAAGAAAAGAAAATGAGGGACACTGTAATCGTCCCATGGCGCTTGAGCCTGTCCCGCTACGGAGGGACCACCGACTCCCTCGCTCACCCCTGATGTCTGCCCCGAAGGATCACCGTATCCCCCGCTCACATGAAGAGGTTGCCACACCGGATAGTCCATTCCCAGGGGGATGCCCGAAGCGGGTCTCGTATAATGGCGCACAAAATCCCTGCAACCTTGGGCCAATGCATCAGCCCGTTGGCGAAGTTCCAATCCCATGGCATCCACCAGATCCTTCCGCTCACTCAGCTTCTGGAAGAAGGCGAGTGAGGCATTAACCTACATCCAAAGAGATAATAAGCACAACCACAAAACATACGAGATTGAATGTAAAACAAGAATCATTAAATCCAATTAAAATCATTGGTTGGGTGGTACCTATGCCCTCGTTCAAACCTTGTCAGGGCTACATTCTTCCGCGTTATGCGGTAGTACCCCTCGTTGTACTGCTCGATGCTGATGACAAGGTCAGGCTCCGACACAATGGCCGCCAGCATGTCCTGCCAAGAACTCCAAACCTCAATTTCTCATGCGCACAATTCGTGCGCATTCACCTTGCCAAACCGTCTGACACCCGGTGGGTTCCTGTTAACCCTTATATCTGGGGCATCGGCTGACAACCCCTGTAGGCGAGAAATGGTGCATTGTGTGATCTGGTAGCTGCCACTCTGCAACCTCGAAGTAGATCAGGGGTGTGCGTTGCAACCCAGAGAGTGTGAAGACGAACGACTCTGCCACCCGTCGCTCCAAACGCTTGTACGGTGCCCAACGCATTTGGCTCGGAGATAGCGAGTCAAGCTCCCCCCGATAGAGTGTAATGTTGTGATGGAGATCATCTCTCCATGGGTAGTGGCTCAGTCTCTGGCTGTACTCCCAAGCGCACAACCGAGGCCACACATTGTCGATTTTGTCCCTACGGTTGGGTGCGCTAGTAGCAATATGTTCATAAGACCACAACTGAGAACAAAGACAAATTATATATAGTATCGTCAAAATTTATTGTCCACCGACTAATAAAAAAATATCGATAACGTAATCAAGATTTATATGATATACCTGCAACAGCGAGAGACATGCACATATAGCTCTGGAGTAGGGCCTCGTTGCCTTGTGCAATGCTCGGTACAGGTACGCAAGAGTTGCTGCACCCCAAGCATACTCCCCAACCTCTTGCAGGTTACCCAACAATGGTAAATATTTGACGCTGACCGTATTTTTCGACGTCGTTGGGAATAGAATTTTCCCCATCACCCACAAGAGGAAAGCCTGTGTGTACAACACAAGCATCCCATCCGTGTAGTTTTTCGGCAAAACCCTGTAGGTATCTAGCAACCACTTCAAATTTATCCCACCAGTGCTAAATTGATCTTCAGGTATCGAAGTAAAGAAGTCCCTAGCGGCTCTCTTATTCGTTGCTTCCGACAGAGGAGCAATTACTGGTCGTCTCGTCATCGGTAACCCTAAGATGAACCCTATATCTTCTAGGTTAATTGTCATCTCTCCAAGAGGGAAGTGAAACGTATTCGTTTCACTTCTCCACCTCTCAACAAGGGCACCTATTAAGTTCCGGTCAAGTTGTTGAAAGATCTGCCCGCGCATGAAAACCCCAAACCCAATTCCACGAAGTAATTTTTTTCTGGTATTTGTTCAATTTCCATAGTCCAAAATTATCGGATACTTCTACTGTATTGAGGAGTGCTCTTTCCTACGAATTAATAAATACAATTTAAGCAAAGCAAACGGTATACAATGTTCGTGAGAATAAGAAATTTGATAAAATAAGTATCTTACTCCACCACCCATATGAGCGTACTGATATGGTTTACTTGGTCGTATAATGCGGATGGATCTTCTAGTCCAGGGTTAAAGTCCATTTTTTGTAACTGAAATTATGGAAAAACGTCAAATTTTGAAGCTTTTATCAGTCGCTCGCAAATTACTAACACTAGCACATGCATAATACACACAACGCTAGCACAAGCTCACATAAGTTCACATGCTCAATGCATATATATACATACACGGAGTTGGATTTTACCAACGCTAGCACATGAACAAATAATACTCAATATATATATATATATATATATATATATATATATATATATATATATATATATATATGGGAGCTGATCCGTTGAGAGCGTGGGCAAAATAGGAGAAGTTGCAAACGCGATCTGACCGTCCATCCCGAAAGATGGACGGTCCAGATCGCGTCTTTTTCAAAACCTGTCAGTCGTCCGCCATACTGTATGGCGGACGGGTTTTTTTACCAAAATGCCCCTCCGCCCCTGTCCGCTACACAGTAGCGCGGAGGGCATTAATGTCCTGATGGGAGACAGCAAAAAGTCGTCCGCGATACTGTATCGCGGACGGCCCCTAGTCTGACACCTGTCAGGGCCTGTCCCGTCAGTTTTTTTGGCAATGACGGTTATCAGGTCCTTTCTGTCACGATACTGTATCGCGGACGGCCCCTAGTCTGACACCTGTCAGGGCCTGTCCCGTCAGTTTTTTTGGCAATGACGGTTATCAGGTCCTTTCTGTCACGTCAACAGTGTCCGCTATATAGTTTAGCGGACGTATCGCCATCCGCGGTACTGTATTGCGGACGTTCAGTATGCTTGCAAACGGCAGTAACTACGGTAGTAACTACGGCACCACTCTTCTCCACTCACAAAATATACACTTTCTACGCAATATCCAGTCTTTACCACCGGCGTTGGCAAGTATATCGGCGACATTCCGGTGTTCAATATACCCTAAATCGATCACGTAAGTTCACAAAAAATCTACGATTTTTTGTCTGTAATATTCGGTTAAGATGAATATTGCGTTTTATATATGTATGTTGTTCTTGTGCAAGCGTTTGCAAAATCCGATTCCGTATAGTATATATATTTATACATATGAGTACATATGCTAACATTGTACGTATCATTCATGTGCTTTCGTTATATGTATTATGCATGTGCTAGCGTCGTATTTTCTCATTTAATTATCAAAATCCAAAACGTAAAATCCAAACTGAGAAGGTTTTTCCATAATTTCAGTTGCAAAAAATGGAATTTAACCCTGGACCTGAAGACCCATCCGTGTTATACGACCAAGCTAACCATATCAGTACGCTCATATGGGATGGTGGAGTAAGATACATTATTTATCAACTTTCTTATTCTTACGAACGTTGTATATACCGTTGAGAGCGCTTAAATTGTATTTATTAATTCGTAGGAAAGAGAACTTGTCAACACCGTAGAAGTATCTCGCGATATAGTATCGTGGAAACTGAACACCGCCCAGAAGAGGATACTGCGTGGAATTGGGTTTGGGATTTTCACGCATGGGCAGATATTTCAACAGCTTGACCGGGCCTTGATAGGTGCCCTTGTTGAGAGGTGGAGAAGTGAAACGAATACGTTTCACTTCCCGCTCGGAGAGCTGGCAATTACCCTAGAAGATGTAGGGTTCATCTTAGGGTTGCCGGTGACGGGGCTGCCGGTAATTGCTCCTCCGTCAGAAGCAACGAAGACGAGAACCGCTAGGGACTTCCTCCATTCGATACCCCAGGATAAATTTAGCAGTGGTGGTATAAAGTTGAAGTGGTTGGTAGATACGTACGGGGTATTGCCGGAAAACTATACGGGCCATGAGCTTGTGCTTTACACAAAAGCCTTCCTCTGGTGGGTGATGGGGGCAATTTTATTCCCAACGACGTCGAAGAACACGGCCAGCGTGAAATATTTACCGTTGTTGGGTAACCTGGCTGAGGTTGGAGATTATGCATGGGGTGCAGCGGTTCTTTCGTATCTGTACCGAGCATTGCACAAGGCAACGAGGCCCGACTCCAAAGCCATATGTGCATGTCTCTCGCTATTGCAGGTATATCATATAAATCCTGTCTTCGTTATTGTTTTTTTTGTTTTCGCTTTTGTTGAATCGACGATATAAATATAATTTGTCCATTTTTTCAGGTGTGGTCTTATGAACACCTTGCTCCCGGTTCACCGACGCGTAGGGATGGAACCGATAGAGTGTGGCCTCGGTTGCGTGCTTGGGAGTACAGCCGGAAGAATAGCCACTACCGCAGGAGAGTCGATCCCCATCACAACATCACGTTCTATCGAGGGGAGTTCGACCGCCTATCTCCGGGCCAATTGCGTTGGGCACCGTACATAGTTTGGCGCGACGGGTTGAAGAGTCGTTCGTCTTCACGCTATCCGGGTTGCAGCGCACACCCCTCATCCACTTCGAGGTCGCAGAGTGGCAGCTGCCAGACCGAGCAATGCGCCATTTTGAGTTGGAGCAGGGTTTGCCCGCCGGTGCCCCAGATATGAGGGTTAACAGGGACCCACCGGATGTCGGGCGGTTTGGCAAGGCCAATGCGCAAGAATTGTGCGCGGCCGAACTAGAGCTCTGGACTTCTTGGCAGGACACACTGGCGGCCATCGTCTCGGAGCCGGACCCCGTTATCAGCATCGCGGAGTACGATGAGTGGTACTCCCGCATCACGCGGAGGAGAGTAGCCCCAGTCAACTTTGAACGCGGGGCGAGGTATGCGCCTAGGGGTCAGATCGACGAGCGTATGGCATACAATCTCGTAAGTTGCCCAACTTGTCTTCAATATATCAGAACTGATTAAAGTTACTTATTTGTTATCTCTTTGGATGTAGGTTAATGCCTCGCTTGCATTCTTCCAGAAGTTGAGTGAGCGGAAGGATCTGATGAGCGCAATGGGCGAGGATCTTCGCCAACAGGCTGCTGCACTGGCTATAGGCTGCGGGAATTTTGTGCGGCAAGCATCGGGACAGTCTTCGGTCGACAGCCCGGGAATGGGTTATACGAGCGCCAGCCCGTATAACGTTGATCCCTCCGGGCAAGCTTCAGGGGTGAGCCAGGGAGTTGGTGGTCCATCTGTACCGGGGATGGGACATGCTCAAGCGTCGTGGGCCGATTACAGCGGCCCGACCTTCGATTTGTTCCCGGAACCCCAACCCCTCTCTCAGAGTCAAGTCACGCAAGAATGGCCTTACGGTTTTAACGAGGCACTGCCCATTGTCCCGTAGGCGGGACCATTGGCGGCCCCGAAGGGCAATATCAGCCGGAGGAAGAAATGGCCGGCGAGCAATATCAGCCGGCAGGGGCCCCCGAAGGCGATTATCAGCCGGCCGGGGCCCCCGAAGGCGATTATCAGCCGGCCGATCCGTTGGTTGGAGGCCAATTTCTTCCGTTGCTCTTGCCCCCCGGCGGAGGGCAAGAGCAACCGGTCGACCCCCGAGGGCAATATCCGAAAGGGCATCCAGCCAGGCCCCTGAAGCCGCATAAACACCACCTAATCCATCACCGTTATTTTAGCGGGCCCCCCCCAGACGAAGCGTCGTATGCCGTGAAAAACCCGCAGGGCTTGGATTACAGTGTCTCGTGGAAAGAACTGTCCACGCTGGCGCCGGGGATGTGGTTAGACAACTTCGTCATCTCGCACTACGTGCAAATTCTGCGGCAAAGGAGTCGGGAGCAGCCTAACTACGGTCCGCGCATTTTTATTCTCGATGCTTACTTTCACAATATGCTAGTACAAGACTTTAACGAGTGGGACAAGGCGAGGAAGCAGGCGAGAAAGGCGAAGGCCGAGATCAAGTGGAGACCGTCCGCTAACCTACTCGCATATCTTGGTCGGCCGAGTCCAGAGCGCGCAAGTGTGGCGGATGTGTTTCTACTCCCTGCTATAATTAATGCCCACTGGTTCTTGATTTGCTATGAACCGGTAACGAATACCGTATCAGTCCTTGACAGTCTCTACGATGATACGGACGCGATTGGTGTGATTGAAATGTACGTAGGCTTAGGGATGTTGAATCCAATGGTAAGAGCCTGTTTACTTCTTATTGTAACTTGCATAATGTAGAACTGATTAATCGTATTATGTTTGCTATGTTTAATGTTTAATGCTTATCCTGTTACTCGCAGAATCTATTTGCTGCCATGGTCAATAGAGAGCGTTCTCGAGAGAGCCGAGGGAGGGCAGCGGGCGATAGGGAGGTTGTTTTCCGATTGAAGAGGACTAGGCCCAAGCAACTTAATACCTCGGACTGCGGCGTCTACCTCTGCATGTACATGGATTACATCTGTCGGTCGGAGAGCCTCAAGAAGACCGTCTGGACCCAAGACTGCATAGACTGCTTTAGGTATAGGATGGCTTGGCAAATTATCAATGGCCGGCCTAGACCTATTAGATATATTGTAAATCCGTGTAATTGACAATGTTTGCGTATAATAACATTATATTGACTTGGCTATTTGTCCTTAAACTTCTTGAATCTTATCGTTTGAATGCGATTGACGATTTCATCTGTGTTGACTGAGATGTGATCGTTGTTGAATGCGATTGATTTGATTCAGTGATATCGTTGTGTTGTTCAGCTGAGTGTTTTATTTGTTCTGTGTGATTTGCTTTCAGCAGGGGAGACCAGATAGGACCCCAAGTGAGGCCACATTCTGCTTGGCTGTCCGCGATATAGTATCGCGGACGTAGATAGGACCCAAAAAAAACTAAGTGTTGGGGAGGCCACATTCTGCTTGGCTATCCGCGATATAGTATCGCGGACGTAGATATGACCCAAAAAAAAAAACTAAGTGTTGGGGGAGAACACATTTCTGCTTAGCTGTCCGCGATATAGTATCGCGGACGTAGATAGGACCAAAAAAAACTAAGTGTTGGGGAGGCCACATTCTGCTTGGCTGTCCGCGATATAGTATCGCGGACGTCGATAGGGCCAAAAAATGCTAAGTGTTGGGGAGGCCACATTCTGCTTGGCTGTCCGCGATATAGTATCGCGGACGTAGATAGGACCCAAAAAAAACTAAGTGTTGGGGAGGCCACATTCTGCTTGGCTGTCCGCGATATAGTATCGCGGACGTATAGGACCCAAAAAAAACTAAGTGTTGGGGAGAACACATTCTGCTTGGCTGTCCGCGATATAGTATCGCGGACGTAGATAGGACCAAAAAAAACTAAGTGTTGGGGAGGCCACATTCTGCTTGGCTGTCCGCGATATAGTATCGCGGACGTAGATAGGCCAAAAAAAACCTACGTGTTGGGGAGGCCGCATTCTGCTTGGCTGTCCGCGATATAGTATCGCGGACGTAGATAGGACCCTTAAACAACTAAGTGTTGGGGAGAACACATTCTGCTTGGCTGTCCGCGATATAGTATCGCGGACGTAGATAGGACCAAAAAAAACTAAGTGTTGGGGAGGCCACATTCTGCTTGGCTGTCCGCGATATAGTATCGCGGACGTAGATAGGACCAAAAAAAAACTAAGTGTTGGGGAGGCCACATTCTGCTTGGCTGTCCGCGATATAGTATCGCGGACGTAGATAGGACCCAAAAAAAAAACTAAGTGTTGGGGAGAACACATTCTGCTTGGCTGTCCGCGATATAGTATCGCGGACGTAGATAGGACCAAAAAAAACTAAGTGTTGGGGAGGCCACATTCTGCTTGGCTGTCCGCGATATAGTATCGCGGACGTAGATATGACCAAAAAAAAACTAAGTGTTGGGGAGGCCACATTCTGCTTGGCTGTCCGCGATATAGTATCGCGGACGTAGATAGGAAGAAAAAACTAAGTTTTGGGGAGAACACCTTTCGCGCACTATCCGCGATATAGTATCGCGGACATAGATATGTAATTTTTTTGGTCAATTTTTTTTTTGCTCATTGCACCTTAGGCACGCTATATAGCCAATTTCTATGAATTTCGGCGATAAACGAGACAATTTATTTTTTTGGTTTTCCTATGAAGGGCCTATTCGCGCACACTGGGAGGCCAAATTTATAGCTTGCGAAAAATGTTGAAATTTTTTTGTCATTTTTGTTTCTCATTGTACCTTAGGCATGCTAGTTACCCCATTATAGTATGACGGATGTAGTTAGAAACATATATTCCCAACATTTTACATGCTTCAAAAGACGGGATTCGCCAATTAGAATGACATGTGGATGAGTGCCGGTTGGAATGAAATCCTAGCATGCAGTAGAAAGAGATATATATATCACTCTTCATTTGACATATACTCATCAGATAAGTACTGATCATTGGTTAAAATATTGTTTCTCTCGTTTGATTTGAGCTGCCTCCCACTAGCCTCGGCCATTTCTTCCACAAGTTGAAGCATATAAAATCGTTTTCTACGCAGCAACATCCGGTTATTCTCCATACGAATTTGGCGCACAGCTTTCTTACACTGCTTAACATTACGCCGCGACATAGTAAGTGAACGACGTTGCGGCACAGGTGCACTCAGCGTGGTGAGATCTTGGTGTAGCGCTTCTGATTCCTTAACTCGATATGCCCATTCTCTCCGTAAACCGCAATAATACTCTCTGGGATCCGTGTACTTCACTTCTTTGTAGTCGTCGTTCCTTTCACACAACAACCACACAGTCTCACGTCCCCGCAGACTAGAACTCCCAGGAACTCCTGCCATTTAACTTTGTTTTGGTTCTAAAGCGATGAGCATGGCTATCATATATAAATAAGCCCACACACCCATACACAATATATTGGTGTGATAGCTACACAATAGTCTGTCTATCTCGTGTGACAAGACAAGTCTCTGGACATTGAAGATGACAATAGTTGGAGACAACAGCATGCCCGTGTCATAAAGTTGACAAGTCGTTCTGACAAGACAATTCTCTTTGGTGACAAGACAAGTCTCTAGTCTATTGCCAACGTTGGGTCACATCTCATAAAGTTGACACTGTAGCTCTTTCAAAAAGTGGTCCCGTTTCAAAGTATATATAAGTACATGCATTGCTCATTGCAAGGGCATAGAGTGATATGATATACTCCCAATTTCATAACAACTCTGGAAATGTCATATACTCCACGAGATATTTTTGAAGCAATGGGTCGTTACTGGGCGGGCGAAGATGAATTTCACTATTCTTTGCGTCCAAGTTTGCGTTACTCATCAAGCTATGTGAATACATTACGTGCAGAATGGTCTTATCGGATGAATGAACACGAGGTCCTAATAGCTGATTCACGGAGCATGAATATACCCATACCTCGACAAAAGGCAATCAACATGCCTCGAATTACGCACATGGAGCTTGAAAGGGCACTTCATCGAATACGTGAGGAAAATAATAGAATGCGAGTTCGTCAAAGTAGGCATAACTTACGTCGTATGGCACGTGATGCACATGAAGATGGCAACAACAATGAAGCACAAGTATACTGGAACATGAGCTTCGAAGAAGGAAATGTTTCCGATGCTCCAGTTTCAGATGAAGATGCCTGAAGATCGAGTTCTTCTACGCGGACATAAGGGCCTCCGCTTAGGCCGGGGTTCGGGAAGGTCGGAACTAAGTGTCTGGTCCGTGCCCAACCAGTTCTGGTCCAAGTTGCAGACAACCATTTTTCTCTCCTAGGTCCGCTATATAGTATAGCGGACATCCCCGCAGAGGCAAAGTCTCGAACAATTGATTGTCCCTACGAGATGTCCGCTATATAGTATAGCGGACAGTTCCGCAGAGAGAAAGTCGGTGGTCCTACGCCCGCACAATACAGACGAAGCTTACGTCATAGTGGTGCAGCAGATCGTTGTCTGCAACTTGGACCAGAAAATGGTTGGCACGAACCAGACACTTAGTTCCGACCTTCCCGAACCCCGGCCTAAGCGGAGGCCTTATGTCCGCTATGTAGTAGAGCTAGAAGTTGTAGCGTTCTGCAGTTTTAATAAATTGGCTTGTTTTAGTCGCATTGTAGCATAATGCTGTTTTAATAAATTGGCGCCCCGAAGACTTGTTTTGGCGTCAGAATCAACAACCTCAATATCGATAAACAATAAAGAACGTACGATTCACAATCAACGATCTCAATATACCGACGGAATCTCAAACGACACAATTAACGTACGATTCACAATCAACGATCTCAATATATCGAGGGAATCTCAAACGACACAATTAAGCACAATTAAGCGAGGGAAAATTTCGAGGTGATTCAACAACAACATAAATTATTTTATTAATAATAAATTAGGGTTCACATTGGGGGAAAGAAATTTTTTCACAAGTGCTCCGATCAAAGATTACAACTTGAAAATCCCACCACCCAAGGTGTTCAAACACTACAAAGTCCCCGAGTTCGAGGCCATGCTGGCGCACGAAGACGTTCCAACCCTCTGCGAATTGCTTTTTTTGGGGTCGGCCGGGCTTCAGCTTGATTTCAACCTGCCATGCCCCCTTGCGGCTATATAATCTTGCACTGTCATGAATTGTTGTAAATTGATTGGTCAAGGCTTCCGGTATGTCCTAACAAACACAACACAAAAAATACGTTAGTTTTTAACCAAAACATCAAACCTTTAACACACGAAAATACAGAGAAATAGGGATGGCCTACAAGTTCATTCTCAAACCCCGGCATCATGACTTTGAAAAAGTGTTTGCCTGCCAGGTGCAAGTTGCCAATAAAATCGTTGGTGGTCTCCGATCCAGAAGCCATCGAGGTCGGCGTTGAGGGGAGGACGGTTTAACGCCGGAGTTGTGGGCCACCGGAGATATGGGTGCCGGAGACAGAGTAGTGGCAATAGATGTTCGAGACAGAGAGAGGTTCCCTTTAGCGATATGATTAATATATATAGGAGGATAGAGTTATGCACCACTTTATATAGCGGACAGCAGAAGTTTGTCGTCGATGACGTCCGCCATATTGTACAGCGGACGTAAATGAAGACCAAAAGTTTTTCTTCGATAACATCCGCTATATTGTATAGCGGACGTGAATGAAGACCAAAAGTTTTACTGCTCATGAGGTCCGCTATATTGTATAGCGGACGTAAAAGCAGACCAAGGAAAAAGCAGGCCAAAAGTTTTACTTCGATGACGTCCGCTATATTTTATAGCGGACGGGGCTTACAAAAAAAATAACTTAAAAATAAAAGACTATATTTAATTCGATGGCCTCTCATTCTCTCCAATTTTTAATATTTCCAGCATTCGAAGGAAAAATTATCCCTCCGAAAATTATTACAAATGTCATAACGTTGTACAAAAAATTAAAGGTCCACTGCAGCTTGTTCGTCCTCGTCTTCGGCGTCACCTTCTTCCCCGTCTTGCAAACCCCCCGAACTTATCCCCAGTGCCTTGTAATGGTTCCGCTTGTCGTGGTCGGTCATTTTGTTGCACAATGCACACCTTCGCAGCTTTTTAGGTTGAGTTGCCGTTTCAATAGAGCTTTTCATCCGCGTAGATCTCTTGCGGCCTTTCGTTTGCGATATAATTGGGTCCAACAAACAAATATCATTGTCGTCTTCCTCCCCCGGCTCGTCATCTTCTGATACCCCCGTCGTAGGCTCGGTGTCAATCGCACTGGTGACAGCGGCTGCTTCCAACTGGTCGATGATGGGCTCTTGCTGCTGAGCTACCTCGAGGAGATGTTTATAACCGACCATTGAAGCAGCAGCCTTTACGGACAAACGGGTGAAACTCGTCACCAGATGATTATACCGCAACGTCTCCGATTCTTCAAAGTCAGTATACGGGTGCTCCGGAAAAGCAATGGTACCGTGCAACCTGTTTGCACCTTTCGTCCACCGTGGCAAGACGTATTTATCGGGGATTGTCCTGATATTCTTCTGGGTGAAAAAGCGCAGAATGTGTCTACACAGGATGCCATGGAACTCAAACTTCTTGCAAACACATGTCACCGAGTCCGTCAATGTGTCGTGGCTCACCGTATACATTCTGCGCAGCTTCTCAGGAACGAGGTCATTCACGAGCGAATAAACCTTGTACTCACGCGTAGACTTCTCTGCCACCTTGTTTATACAGTACCGTCCCGATTTCTGCAGCTCTACTTGGTATAGCAAGAAGATCTCCTTCGTATAGACTTTGGCACCGTTCAGCTCCAGCGGGGTCTCAAGCAACCTTCTCCTCTGTTTGTACGTGGTTGCAAAGTCTGCAGCCCTTTCTTTCACGAACAACGACGCAACCGCTTTCTGTGCGGATGTGACGAAACTCTTCAAATTGGTAGCTGTACCCACGTAACTATCGAACGTGGCATTCATAGATTCACTCCTGCCCGTCGTTCTCATGCCCGCAGAAAAATGCCTCCTCGTGTAAACGCCAATCCATTGCTCTTTGAGCTCGTACAAGTGCTGGAGCCACCCGTTGTCTTGCAATGAGTAATCCTGAACAAGCTTTTCCCACCTCTCCTCAAATTCCTCAATCGTTAACGACTTGCTAACGCACGTGTCAAAATCCTGTTTAAATTCTGGAAACTTTGCGTACACGTGATGCAAACGTTCGGGGTATTTGTTGCTTATGTGCCAAGTGCACAAGTTGTGTCGAGTATCTGGGAAGACGGTGGCAATAGCCTTCTTCATTGCCAAATCTTGATCGGTGATGATAACGTTGGGTGCTTTGAAGTTCATGGCTTCCAGCCACACACTAAACAACCATTCAAAAGAACTCTCGCTCTCGTCCCTTAACAAGGCGACCCAAATAGGATGGAGTGATAATGATGATTGACCCCCGTGAAAAGAGCAAATGGCATCGAGT
This sequence comes from Escallonia rubra, assembly GCA_033065855.1. NCBI lineage: Eukaryota > Viridiplantae > Streptophyta > Magnoliopsida > Escalloniales > Escalloniaceae > Escallonia > Escallonia rubra. Next base: position 75,444 of record JAVXUO010001737.1, read on the forward strand.
ACTTGTTGGTACGGTATGTGGTGTCGAAAGTCACGACATCCCCAAAATGCTTATAAGCAAGCCTGGAACGACCGTCGACCCAAAAAATTGTGCTAACTCGATGCTCGTCGTCAAGTTTATAATCGAAGGTAAACTGCGGGTCCTCCATCTGCATCCGCTTCAATAGGCTCATTGTGGCTTGAGCATCATTGAGGTCATACGCGGCTCGTCTATGGGTTCGGACCGCGTTGCGAACGTCTGTCGTGTTAAAGTTTAAATTTTGAATTCCCCCGGCCTGTTCAGCAAGAACATTAATCATGTCGGTAGGTCCTAGCCGCGCATCGCTCATTGTGTGAATGAGGCTCCTCGCGACCTTTCCCATCTTCTTGTGTTGATGCATCTGACTCACCTTAGAAGGGGTTACTAACGGGTGATTGTGTGCCAGTTCCAGGCGTGTAATAAGCCAATGAGCTTGCTTGGCGTTATAGCTTACGAACATCTTGACCTGGCAATTCGTTCGCGCAAAGAAGTCCCGTCTTCTGCGCGAATAGCCTATTTCGTCATCACTGTCCTCGTTGCCTACGCGTGTCTCATTTTGCACTGGGTTTCTGCCCCTATGGCACTCGTACATACGAGAGCATATCTTTCTCGTTATGTTGCTCGTTCTTGAAGTCTTTATTCTAATGCCAAATCCAACCCTCAATGAATACGCTCGGAAACATTCTCCAGCTTCCTCCAATGTTTGAAAGGTTCGTCCTAGATACGGATCACTAGCATCTACGGGGGTGTTGGAGCTCGACACGAAATCAGACATTGTGAAACAGCTCCCTATATGTAGAAATATAGACTACGCTGAACAATCAAATGACATTTTCAACTGAAAATATTACCTTAAAATTATCGTGACGAATAGACAAATTTAAGATGACAAATATACCATATACATAATCTCAAAAGTCTCCCATTTTGCTAATTATAGATTTATTGAACATAACAAATTACAATTACTAAGAGCGTTAGACAAATTCATCATGCCAAAATACAACAAACGTATCTCAAAAAATTCGAATTTAAATAGGATAGATGTGCCGAAGTTAGCGCCCCTAAAAAAAATCAAAATTAACTACAATAAACTTCTTTAAAGTTAATAAAATTAATTTCTAGAACATCATCAGAAATTTATATTTTTTTGCCCAAAATAAAAAATATACTTTATCAGTCAATCCACCCAGAAAATATCTGAGATGAGAAACTTACCTTGCTTGAGTGAAGAAGATTGAAGCAAGTTTTACTCGAAGAAGCTTGAGGGGAGCCGGAAATGGAAGCCAGGTGAATCCGAAGAGAAGAAAATTTTGCGGGAAGAGCTTGAGAATTTTGCGGGATGAG
>JAVXUO010002717.1:600000-828592 GCA_033065855.1 Escallonia rubra
TGCACCAGGACCTATTCTTCCTGCAAAACATTTAATTATGATTCATTCTAGTCTGTTCTCTCTCACCACTCTCACACCCTGCGAAAATAGAAAATGAAAACACACACTACCACCAAAAGAAAAGAAAAACATGGAAAAAGTGTATCCTGATCATTGACAGTATACCTGTAAATTCATAACCCGCTGTGCTACTCCTCCAATCGGTCGACCGTGATGGTGTCACCTGCATACCGCGAGGTTGAATCATAAACTGACTTCCACCGATAGCAGAAGAATCAACTGTAGACACGAAGCCTGCACTTGAAAAAGTTCCCCCACCAACTGGTGATGGCAGTCTGCTGGCAGAAGCATAACCTTTTACGCCAGCACTAGTATCTTTCTTGGTGTCAATCAGAAACGTACCAACAATCACCTGTAGAAACAATCAACTGGGTATGCCATTGAAATAGAAGGGGAACTGATCATCAAATGTTAAGCAACAAACAAACTCATCTATAATCAGCACAAAGGAATCTTCCCTACTGACATGGGTAGCATCTATTTGGGGCTCTCAATAGCCATGCACCATAAGAAAGAGAATGGTTTAGTTAGCTAATGATGATACTTGTACCAAGAACGACATAATTAACTGGGTCGGCAACATAAATAGAAGGGGAACTGATCATCTAATGTTAAGAAACAAACAAACTCATGTACAATCAGCACAAAAGAATCTTTCCTACTGACATGGGTAGCATCCATTTCGGGCTCTCAATCATTGCCATGCACCAAAAGAAAGAGAATGGTGTAGTTAAGTCACGCGTCTCATACTGGCACCCCCCAGTCATAGCTATCTTCCAACCGACTGCTCAAGTTTGACAAATCACTTTTACATTTATAGCAGAGCAATATGACAAGAGAGTTTATAGTTTTAATACTTCTTTCTAAAAGAGTATATTAGGTCTAGCCTTACAACTTTTTTATCACCTATGTAGCCTTTTTTTATATATCTATCCCTCAATTCCAAAACTAAATGAAACCTGCAATACCCAGTAACTTTTCTATGTCGACTATTCTACTGAAAGAAAATTAGCAGTAGAAGATGAAAATCACCCTCCCAAGCACAGCATAAAAACATAAGTGCTACCTGAACTGGGCCTGCAGCTGTCAGGGGACCACCAACTCCACCTCCAATGATTTGGCCATCGGTACTAGACAGACAAACACCAAGCCCGCCGGTTCTCCCTCCAAGCTCGGTACGTACATAAGATCCAGACAGCGAAAGGATGTCGAAGCGTCCCTGGTGCCAGAGTAGCCAATAAGTTCCATAATGTTAAGATGCATTGCCATATCAAGGTCAATGAAACAATCTTCTAATAGTCTACAATTCCAATAAGATGTCGTATAGTCCTGTTTTGACACAAACATTTTAAATACTTACATGAAATTTGATGGTATTTGCAATTTGCGTAGTAAATGAGCTTCTAAGGATTTAAATACAAAACAACTAAAAATCAATGCAAACTGACGTCATGCTGATTCGGTTAAGTATCTCACGCATGTTTTATCGAACAACAGAAATGGATCCGAATTCATGTGATAATTGCCTTAGAATTCTACAAATTATGTCAGATGTATCAAAAGAGTATACTAATCTAAAAAGCATAGAATTACGGAACAAACTCTTCATTCCTTCTTTAACTTACTTGCAAGCCCTGAATGATAGAAATCATAACCAAGGACCTTGCCCTTTTTTCTCCTAATAGGTTTCAAGCTTGGGTTTCACTAGAGTTTTATTTTTGCAGTATCTTATGTAAAACCAATGCTTAACCAGAAAGAAAAGAGCCAGAAGAAAGAAGAGGTATCAACTGGAAATGTCGAAGAATGAAAGGAGAAGGGATTTCTAGAAGAGAAGTCAATAATATGTTAAAACTTCAGATTTTAGATCGAAATGCTAATCCGAGAGTAAGAAAATGCCATACTTGCCCTAGAAACGGCTTCGTTAACTATGGATCAGGCAATGGCAAAGGAAATCCTTTGATCTGTCCAGAGAAAAAGGCAAATCTGAATGTTTCATCTCAGTCTAATAGGGGGCCTTTTGCCTGAGGAGCTAGGATGGTAATGCAGGTGCTTGGTGAAGCTCCCACTTCTAATACGTTCCTGCTATGTAGTCAGCGGGATGCGGTACGAAGAATCTCATTTGTCAGTCATCACAATTCAAGAGGTCATTTTCTTCGAGCAGAGAAAGTTCTTGCTTCATTTGTGTTTCAGAGTTGGGTCGTGATGCGGTTTGGCGGAGAGTTACATAAAATTTGGATATTTCATCCCACAAGAGTAGCAGATCTGGATGTCAGATGCAGTCCTTCCCTCAAGTTGCCTCCGTTTCTTCTCAGAGTTTGAGCCCTCTTCGATGTCAGACTGATTCTGCAACGTCAGATTTTTCTGTTGATAAGCTCCTGCGTGTCTGGGGTTCAGTTTTTGGAAAAACGGCAAGTGATCATTCTGAGAACTGGGACTGGTCAAGGCCTTTGGATTCTATCCACCAACGGGTGAATCTTAAATGGAAGACTTTTGGTGGTGTGAAGGTTTCTTAGCTTCCAGAAGATTTTTATCTCCTCCAATATCCTCCAAGCAGTGGTGAAAGTTGGTCAGAAGTTCGACAGTGTCAACATCCTCCTTGTTTGGTGGCACCCCTGATCTGGTTGCTTAAAAGAGGGGTTCGAAACCCCTTAATGGTTGGGTGATAAATTGGACAGAGCTTATTTAGTCTTTTCATATATATATATATGGGAGCTGATCCACTGCTAGCGCTAGCAACTTAACCTAAGTTGCTAGCGCGATCTGGCCTTCCACGGGAGAGAATGGACGGCCAGATCGCGCGCCACAACAGCGAATTTTTTCACCGTCCGCTACATAATGTAGCGGACGGTGAAAAAATCGTCCGCTACATTATGTAGCGGACGGCCCAACAGCGCTAGCAACTTGCTAGCGCTAGCAGTGGATCACGATCCTATATATATATATATATATATATATATTTTGTATATCATAAAAGTAGCGCAAGACTGCAAGTAGTTGCTGCATAATAAACTTTCAGCAACATCCCATAGCAGAAGATCCTTTTTGTAAGCAAACTTATATTGTTGGCAACTTCTTTCCACTACAAGTTGCTTACTTAATTAAGCACTGTCAGCTCCATGCACAAAGAAACGTGAGAACCACCTCCCACACGTGCTATACTTCTGAAACTACCTTTACCACTTGGTTGATAATGTTGGTGCAAACAAAGACAAGAAGTTTGACGAAACACTGAATGCTAAGTGGCAATGATAAATAGGTGGCAAGTTTGACAAAACACTAATTAGAACCATTCTGCTTTTGCTTGACGCTGAACCAGCAATGATAATTAGGTGACACTTAAAAACATACAGGGAGGTGTCAAGTTGTGGAAACAAATAACAAAGACGAATAAGGCAGAAGAAACTGCTAAAAGGACCATGTGCAGAAAGTAATGTTTTCTCATGATTTGTCTTACGATCTATCTTTCATGTAGCAGAATTTCTTCTCCTCCCTAGATGTATTGCTGCTTCCTCCTCTATAGTTATAGCTCATCAGGAAATATTTCTAAACTTTACCTCATAAGTGATGTTCCCTCCAGATGTGGCTGGTTGCCGTAAAGATGCATTGGAGATTGCACCAGATGCTGAGAGAATACATAATTCTCGCTTGCTTTGCTGCATGAATGACATGATTTTTTGTCCGACATCCTATCAAATGCAACAAGTATATGTTTCACTATTTTGGCAAAATAAATTACATAGCGACCCACATAAAATTTCCAGAACAGATACTATGATTCTATTCAAAAACCTGAGTTTAACAAGCAAAGTCAGGATAAAAATAAAGGACAACTTTGAGCTCAAATACTATCAGGCCTGGTCTTCAGGCACGCTTGGGCTGAGGCTGGCCTGTATATTTCTGATTAAACACCCACACAGACATACATATGCGTAATTACATGTCATACAATATTACAGAACATATGCGTGACTGTGACTCATTATTGACTACTGTATTCATACAAAAACCTGGCAAATTTAGACGTGGGTGGATTCCAATTCGAAGGTCCACGAATGCAAAACCTTAGATTTGAAGGAAGCCAACCAAACTATGCAGCCATTGATCCGGCACACTGACCTACGGATCATTAACCATTCTGGGCTCCACTACTTGTCTCTATATGCCTTCCTAGTCATAATGTAATTATCAACGATTGACCAACTAATCCATAAGTTCAGCAGTGTTGTAACTAACATTTTATCTGATGATGCTGAACTTCAAATCGTGTCAAAACAAATTTTGCCATTCATGGATCAGCTTGAATTCTATATGTCATCCTCTTCAAGAAGGCGGCTTGGGTATTCGTATTTCATTCAGAGAATGGTTCTGCAGCATTGTAAGTTACCCTAGTCTTACTTGCAAGCTATGAAGCACGGGTGCTTCAAATGGGGGGAAGTACCGGGGTCGGGTACGCGTCGGGTGCGGGTTGGGTGCGTGTCGGGTGCGGATCCATTTTTTTCCCTTTTACTTTCTGAATTTCAGGTGAGGATCCAACTCATGGGTAGAAAAATTTGTACTAACCTATTCGGGTAGATCAAATTGGGAGAGTCTGAGAGAGAGACCAGCGGCGCCTCTTCGCAAACACTCATGACCACCGGCAACTTCGGCGACCACCCGCGACACCGACGACCACCCGCGACTACCGACGACCACCCGCGACTACCCTCGACCACCCGCAACCAGCCGCGACCACAAGCGACCACCCGCAACTAGCCGCGACCACAAACGACCACCCGCGACCTCCGGTGACCATCCGTGACCTCCGGCGACCACCCGAGAAGACGTCTAGTCACCTCCAGCAGGATTTCTCCAAAGATAAGTCTCTGTCTTCCTCTCTTCTGTCTTCAAATCTCTCTTTGCTACCTTTTGTGACTTGGATTTGGATTGTCAATTGAAAGTTGGAACCAATTTTGGTAGAAAGTCCAAACTCTGTTCTCTTGGAACCAATTTATAAACAGTGTTTATTGTTTAAAATGTGTTAAAGGCTTAAAGCAGTGGTTCAATAGGGTTCAATAGTTAAAACTGTGGGATTTTGAAAGCAATTTGCTTGTTAGATAGTTGGAACATTGATGCTATATTGCCACTTTTATTATGAATATCATCTATTTGGTGGTGATTATTATGTATTTGATGGTATTGTACTACTGTTGGATGGTTGAATTAAATTGCAATCCGTTTTTTTATGCACTTTCTTAAGATCCAAATTGTTTAGAAATTCAATGCTAGTTGTACATAGTAAAAAAAAAGATATAATAAAATATTTGCCGTATCCCAGCCGCACCCGTATCCTAAAATTTTCAAAAATGCCGTATCTGCACCCGTATCGTATCCGCACCCGTGTCCGTGCTTCATAGCTTGCAAGGCACTTCCTTATGGGTTCAATTTATGCAGAAAAAGTATGGCCTCACTGTGCAAGCTCTAAAACAGTCTACTCCACCTCATGCTTTGCGTTGCTGGAGACTTGTTCTGGAGCACTTGCCATTTGTTATTAATAACAAAATACGGCTACTACATTCTGGTGATACCTCGTTTTGGTGAATAATCATTGGCTTGACCAGCCTTTGCAGGTGGAGCATATCATTATTTGAACATTAAAGTGAGATAAGCTCTTCATTCCAACCCTTTTTTGGATTCTATTTCCAACCTTGTTACGGATGATGTTACAAAATTCTGGATAAGAATCCTTCTTTATTCCAGGGATCATGTCGCTTGAAAGCCTTCTCCTGCTGGGGTTTCACTACGTCCAGTGCTCGGCATCATTTCATAACCAGTCTATGACCTTCCAATGGCACAAGCAGATGTGGAATGAATGGGTACCTACTAAAATAGCAGCAAAAATTTGGAAACTTTGGCACGATGGGGGTGGCGATTGACTCAAATTAGTCAAATATTCAAAGGCTTGCGGTCTTGCTTCCCTCCAAGTGTTCTTGTTGCATACTAGCTCAAGAAGAAACCCTGAATCACTTATTTTGCTGCAGAATGTAGCTGTTTCTCATTGGTCTCATTTCTCTTCTACTGTAAATGTTCCACCCAATCAAGTAACTATCCAGCCACAAGCTTCATCCATGGAGGTGGATCAATGTAGTGCTCTTGTGCAGCATTAAACATGTTTTAGAAAAGGTAGAGCTGTCGCGGATAAATCTTTCTCTGAGATAACACTTTCATTAGGTCAGTGAACTGGCTTCCATCAGATTGTCGTCAAGCTCTCAATCATGAATTGTCAGGTTTTTATAACTTTAGACCTCCTTAGGCTACTCTTCTCCTTATGCGGTAATGTTTATCTCACCCCCCAATCTCCTCCACCGCCCAGCCACCCTATACCACTATTGGCAAGATAGGCTTCTCTGGTCACTCTCTATGAGATAACACTTGCTTTTGGTCAGTGAACTCGCTTACATCAGATTGTCATCAAGATCTTAATCATGATTTGTCAGGTATTTATAACTCCAGACCTCCTCAGGCTTCTACCCTCCTTTTGGGGTAAGATTCACCCCCCCCCCCCCCTTCTTTGTAATTACAGGGTAAGATTCACGTCGCCCCCTATTCCAGATATTTTCCTATCAGAACGATAACACCCAAAAAAGATGCAAATCAAAATATGAAAATAATAATAATAATAATAATAAAGGTGAGTGTTGTTGACCTTGTAAATAAGTATATTAGTAAATCACCTCTCTAGTGCAGTGTACCTGTAAACACCCCAGATCTTTTTTATTGGGCTACTTCTGTAATTACTAATTAGAAAAGTATTGTGACTTTGAATCAAGTGATTGGCTTTAGACAATTTGTTTGGAACTCCTTTTAGTGACGAAATTAGATTTTGATATTATTTAGTATTAGAGATTAAAATAGATTTTGGCTTGGACTAGAACTTTGAGTTATGTTACAATTGCATTAGCAAATAAGAGTTGAAGTTATATTATAAATATTTTGGTGTTTCAAGCATAAGGTTGTGATTGATCTAAGTGAAGTCGCTATTTTGAGGTAAGGATTCTATGAGAAAATCAGTGTAATTGCCTTTGTTGTATCTTTTTTCTTTTTTTTTAAATCAGCGTCACTTTTCGTGGTACCTTCCTTTATTATGCCGTTAAATATGGATACCTTCTGATTTTGTTTCCAATTCCCTAGTTTACCATGCCTATCGTTTGCAATGGTTGTGCCATAAAGTACATACTTGCACATGTACATACATGACATTGTCCTTCATCCTTTAAACACCCATTTGTAAGTGTAGTATTGACTTCAAGTGCCAGGCGTCACTTTATGAAGTGCTTTCTTTATTCCTTTGAGCACTACATCATTTTTTGTGCATTAAATTTTCACCCAAAACATATTTTCACGAAGTCTCACTCGTCCGATCTCCGATTAAGTCGATTTTTGTTTCATTGGTTTCGTAATTTCGTCCTCTTCAATTTGAGTCTACTATGACTAATTTTGAACGTTGAATGGGTATTTTTCTAAAATTACAATAATGTGGGTGATATTCAAATTTGGAAGTCGCTTTTAAAACTTGTGACTTATGACGCGCCGGTTGCAATATTCAATATGGTATAACCATGATTTTGTGTTGCTTATTGTTAAGCAATTAGCATGTGACACCCACTAGATTTGATAGATTTTATCTGATATTTAGCTTATTGGTTATTTAACCCCTTTTTGGTCACTTTTGTCATTTGTACATGAAAATTTGATAACTCAAATATGTAATGGTTTTTCGCCCTGTGTGCGCAAAATCTCGGTGTAAAATCTCTTACTGGGCAATTCATGCTCACCCCTTTACTTATCGCTTCTTTCCCCTCCTAAGCCAAGATTAGCAAGAAGGCTGAGATGTTAGTACAGCTATGGATTTGTTTTATTGTTTGCAATTGGGATTGACATCGTCAATTTTCTTTAGACGAACTATTAGTTAGTTTATACATTATTGACTTTGGATTTAGATGGTTAATCTGAAAGGAATTAAGTTTACGATTATTTTGGAGTAAAGTATTTGAGATTTGGATGATTATGTTTCCGGTATTTTAGATGCATTGCTCTACCATAATAACAGTTATGTTAACGACATGATTAAATTTTGATTTCTGGACGTGTATGGACCCTCAGGTTCGGGTGTTACGGTACGTAGAATTTAAACACAAGGAAATACTGTAGACATCAGCCCCTGCCAGATCAGCAATGTCTCAGTTTTCGGCAAAGGCTCATAAACACAATGTGCCAAGAACTTAGAGTGCGATGACCTGAGTGAGCCGCAGCCACAGAATGTCGATGTACCATGCATTATTATTTTTATACGCAAAAAGGCATCAAATACTAGAGGTATCGAAATTAGGATTACGCATATTGTCTCTTATAGTGTGAGTATCCATACATGATATGAGATGACAGATTTGCCAGAAATGACATTCTCACTTCGCAAGTATTCAAATAAATTATGTCATTTCAACTATACAATCTCTGTTTACGCTGGAAGAGTGTCTAATTTTCAACATATTCTCTTCTTTACATGTTTGGATACTATATATTTCGAGAATTTTGAACTGTGCACCATAACGATAGGCAGTATGCGGTAGTGGTTCGGTGGTTACACAGAGAGAAATCATGGGTCATCGTTCCTGGGAGGACACGCCTCTCAACCTGGTTGAAAGTAGGAGGCAAAGAGACTGAGAGACGGAGAGAGAGGCTTCATCGTCTCCACAGCTCCTCTGCATAAAGATTTTTAAAATACTTCGCCACATCAGTGCCAAGATGACAAGTTCCTTATGAGTAGGCCTAGAAAAAGAGGCACGTGACAGGCACGTTACAAAGGCCTAGAAAAAGAGGATGATCTCACTACAAATCATCCATCGGGTCTTCATAATTTAACACTCTTGGGTCGTACTTAAGGTGGTTCTCCTCCTTGAATCTAATATTAGGAGTTGTTTCAGTCTTCAAGATTTCCCTCTTTAAGGACTACAGAACAACACATAATGCCTCTGCCCGGCCAGGAATTGGTTACCTCTTGGTCTCTGGGACTCTGACCTCTCTGCTTGAGGACTCTATGTGTCAGGTATCATGCCACGATAATCCAGATCCCAAACTTGTATTTTGAAGGTAAGAGCATTGCAATCATAATGTTTACCACCAAACCTCACATAAATACTATAATGAGTACAAATAATAATCAACGTCTTATTTTTGCACATGGAATCCCACAATTTCTGAATTCAAACTAATTTTTAACACTAAGGTATAGCATAGATTAAAGTAAGAATTGGGGATCATTTATCACCCATGTAAAACTAAATGACATTGTACCTAAACAACTTGCAAATGGAAGCCTCATGGGTAGGCTATGTCCATAACTTTTCACTCCCTGGATGAGATAGCAAAAGATTAACACGTAGTTTTTGTTTTAGAGAATACAGAAGAACATGCCCTCTCTGGTTTTTGATGAACTATAGACTTGTGAGGGAAAATCCTTCGATACCTTTCACGAAAAACAAAATGTGAGAGAGAGAGAGAGAGAGAGAGAGAGAGAGAGAGAGTAGCATTTTACTTCAACCATGCATAAATATATGCCAATAGTTAAGGAAAATGAGGAGCATAGCAAGAACAAACTCATTGGCACAAAGCAACAGAAGAAAACTATATTTTCACAGACAGTAGCAATTTCTCAGTCATGACGATGAGATGATATTGCAAAGCCGGAAATAACGTGAAAGGAGAGTTAAAAACTGCACAAAAAAAATTTCATGCTGTGAGATGATATCAAAAGCCATGATTTGCAATCATACCTCTCCAGCAGCCACAGAAATAATATGAGGTGTAAAACCTTGCCCTGCATTACCTGCAGCGACCGGGTAGAAAAGGAGTAACCAAACGAGTAGCGGACAGAAAACAATCTGATATGGTCCACAGGCCCATTATTAATTGGTTGGAGTTCAACCTAAGTTGTATTTATAACGTCGCCCTCGAAATACAAGCTTGCATGATAATATGACATGAGAATGGCAATTTACCAAGACCTTATTCCATTTCATCTTTTTGCTTTGGTCTCCCAAGGAAACCCCAAAGAATAAAAACAGCAATAATACTACAAAAAGAACATTTTTTTACAAAAAATGCGCCTATAGCGAGTCACAGGGTTTACTCACAATAAAAAGACATGGTATAGGCTGGATTCTTAGAAAGAACTATGACATCTCTTCCATGTAGTAAATATTACGCTTAGTCTAGACTGCACTAGAGTGTATGTTCTTATGTAATGAGCCAAAAGACCATATTAGGCTCCCGCCTAAGTACAGGGCAACTCCTACAATGGCTGGACAAACAATCGAACATGCCAACCTAGCTATCAAATTTTGTTTGTTACATATCCTATTGTAAAGTGTACCCTAAGATACAACCCAATTTTTTCAAAACATTAGCAGATTGTATACAGACGTGCTAGAACACATGATGCAAGATAGCTCATATTCCAATACGAGAGTAATCTGATGCAGAAGCTGTTATTTACTTTGTATGACAACCACCAGAAAGTCTTTTCAATAGCAAACCACGACCAAACCATCTCCAGCCATCTTCCTTCATCTTTTCCTCAATTGGTGCCCGTGCAACCACCGCCTTATCTCTGGTATCCTCACCTAAGCATTCGCATTTCAACGAAAGGGATCTCACGCATAAAAAATTTCTTGATTATCCAACATTCTGAACCATAAGCACAGCTGGCTTTACCCCTGTCCCATAAATTCTTTCTGTTTTTTTTTTTTTCCCTGTGTTCAGCCAAAAACAGCGCTGACTAGATATATTCACAACCTCCAACATTCATTCATCATATAGTTGATTGCACCTTATCAAACATCAGCTACCAACAAAATACTTCATCAGGCACATAGGAAATGCCAATTGTTCGATTTAACGGAGGGGCATTTTGCACTTCAACGAGTTGGAGACCACGCGTTTGTCACAGAGTGGGTAGGGTGATGATGAGGGGGCTAATCTGTCTTTTTAAGGCAATACACAGGAAGATGAAGGGGAGAAAAAGAGAGAGGTTGTAAATCTGGTCACAATTACTAGATAGAAAGAAAGCCTAGAGGATATCCAGAAATTATATCAAATTTGCTACATATGGAACAGTATATCATTCCTTGCGCGTCTAAAGGAGCCAGGAGTAATGAACACCAAGAAAGACTTTCCCATTGCCAATTTCATAGAGTTATTCAGCATACGTATTCCTAACTGCATGTAGGTCATACATAGCTACCCATAAGTTACTAAATTTGGCAAAATTTGCCTCCAATATACAACTCGTTCTTGTTAACCCCCATTACCTTCCACCAAAAACAGCAATCCAGACCTGGAAAACCTTCCTTCTCGGATATACATACTTCAACACAAAAGGGTAAAGGTTACCCAAAACCAGAATTAGTTCAGACAAAGCCCAACACAGAGTACACAAACTCAATCCTTCACACGTTTGGCCTTCCTAGACCTTCAGAGGCAAAAGATATAGAAGTACTAAAACCCTCTTAGCTCGAACGCACTCCCTGTTCCATCAGATTTCCCCCTGAATTTTTGCGAAATTCCTACGACAGATTTCATATATGTAAAAATTGCTTTTTCCTTCAACTTTGATTGGTAACTGATAGCTATTTATTCTATGATTTTTTTAATGAGTGATAAACTTGCAGGGAAATGCGGCTAAAGAGGTTAGATTGAGAGGGACCCACCGAGAGCAGCCAACTGAGATTTCTTATAAGACGTCGTCGCAGAGGAGGAGGGAGCACCGCCGCCGCCTAATCCCGACTGGTCCTTCTTCCTAGCGACGGATGGCGTGGTGCCGGCGGGAGAGGAAGCGGAGAGTCTCTTGGCGGCGGCGGCCTGCTCCGGCGTTCCATACTTCCTGGGCCTCCCTCTCTTCCTCCGGATGGGCTCCAGCGGCGACGAGGCCGCGGAGGGGGCGGAGTGAGGGTACACCACGTGCGGGGACCTGTCGGCGACGCTTGGTAGGATTCCATTGGTGGGTGAAGCGGTGGAGGCGGTGGTTGGAGGTGGGTTTTGGTGGTGGTGTTGGTGGAGGTGGAGGGGAGGTGGTGTTTGGTGGTAGTAAGAGCTCAGTCCTCCACTGTCATCCGGCTCCATAGAGAGACGTGTGTGATGGGAGATTTTTTATTTCTTTTTTCTTTTCCAATATTAGGATTTTGCTTTTGATTTTGATTTATTTTGTTTTCGGGTTTGACTGTTGAAAAGGTTGTGTTGCTGTGCGATTGGAATGTGTGGGGTGACGAGGACTTCTACTTTCTTTTGACTCACGCCCTCTTCCTTAGATGTAATCTTAATTTGTAAAATGTATGTTTATTCCCATTTTCATTTTGTTAAATGACAACTTCTGGTTTTCCTTTTAATGGTAAGCGCTGGCATGCGCGTTACCCGGTTATTTATTTTCGTTCCATAAAATTTAAAATGTGCACAAAGAAATACTGGAGTATTTTTTAGACGTTAACATCAGGTTTAAAACTTAAAAGTTAAAGAAGGAAGTAAATCTTTTTAGTCGTCGTATCAACTCCTTGTCGTGGTTAAAAGTAAACCAAGAAATGAGTTTGACTATGTTTGTGGCAACATATGGCTTTTAGCTGAAAAAGAAAAGTTTGAATTACTTACTTTTTAGGTTTTTTTTAACGATAAATTATAAGTCGATCGATACGACCCTCCTCAAGCCAAAATAAGGCAGAATATAAAAGTACTTCAAAAGATGATCTTTCAGCTAATACACTTCAAATTTCAGACTACTCATCATTCGTTAAACTTCACCACGTATCGCCTATTTCTTCCATTCTCTTTCTTCTTCATTTTCTCAACCTCATTTCACTTCAACTCATGTTCAACTTATATTGAATGTCTTCCTAGAAGCAATACTTACAACTATACTTTGACAGCAAAGTAGTATGCCCAATGTTTGTAACTATACTTGGAGTAGTCAGAAGACCAATCATTTTCATGATGGGCGTAAAAAGTTCTCTAATAACTTATCATGGGATTTATTTTTTGGCTTATTATAAGGCTTCAAAAATGGCTAAGGATTTGGTTGGCCTATTACAAGCCATTAAGAAGTCCGATTTTATAGTTATGTGGGTTACTACCCCATAGTGAGTGTTTGGATGCTGGCCGACGTAATGTAGGTATTAAGTAAAAGTATTGGGCTCTTTAACGAGGATGCCCATAGTTTTCCCAGTTAGCATTCATAGTTTTCCTAGTTAGCATCAACTAGGTCTCTCACTCATTCTATATAAATCCGACAACGTTAAGTTCTCGTTATATTGTGAAAAAATAACGAGAAGAAAGTTAGAAAGTTCCTAGTGCATACATGTGTTTATGTCAGAGATCAGTTCATGAATGTCAAGGCACGATATTCATTGTTGTGCATATTATCTAACAGGTTAACCTTTTAGAGTAAATGATAACTTGACATGGTATAAGACCTAACTCCCGAAAGCTCGAGTCAGGCTATTTAAATTGAGTTGCCGAATGTTAGGATACAATTGCAGACTCGAGTCGGGTTGTTCAGATTAAATTGCCGATATTATCCAATGTTGGTTAGAAAGGAAGATTCTGAACTAGGTGTGAGTAAGGTTAAATATGTGCCTTAGCGGGGATGCACAAGCTTAAGGTTGAGTCGCAAGCTAAATGACACCTGGCGGAGTTATACGGTTCAAGAGAAGAAAGTGAATGCTTTAATCCATTGGTATGAACTTTATTGAACTGCCTACAGACTTGGAGGCATAATTTTCAGGGGAGTCGATTCACAATATAGCCACTAACTATAATCAAATGCAAAAAAAGGAAAATCCTAAGTAAGCTTGGTGGCAAGACTTCTTCACTGAGTTCAACTATATCCTGGAGCACAACCTTTTTTTTTTTTGGTGCACAACCGAGGCAAGGCTTGTATAGTAGGCCTTAAGTTGAAAGGTGGAGTTGGCGGCTATCTCCAAGGTCAAGGGGGACATACTCAAGATAATCAAGGAAGACATGCAACGTGATGCCTTAGCTAAGGTTGTGTTAGCGTTTGTAGCGAGTGGCAAGACTAAATAGTTTACAGTAGTGGATGACTTTCTCCGTACCAAAGCACGATGGGTGTATGTCTATAAGTGAAACAATTTGTGGAAGACCGGGAAATGTCATGACACCTTGTGGGTAGGAAATTGAGGGCAACAACAGACTTCTGCCTTCGTGGAGGTGACATATTATTCGTAATACCCCAAATTTTTAACTACTTGAGTAAAGAATAATTAAAAAAAATTACACTAATTTTGAATTAAGTGATGGACCTTTGAGAATTTTCTTGGAGTCCTTTCAGTGACGAAATTAATATGTAATAGTCTTGTTAGCTAATGTGATTAGATTAGATATTATTTATATATAAAAAAAGAGATTTCGACTTGAATTAGGATTTTAAATCATATTGTGATTAAATTAGTAATGAGGACTTTAAGTTGTATTATGATTGCAGTAGCAATTAGGACTTCAAGTTATATTAGAATTAGATTAGCAAACTATATAAGGGGAAAAAAGATATAAGAGTCTTCATAATTTTTTAGAGACAAAGAAGAGAAAAGAGATAGTGTATTCTTTTGGGTATTGAAGTAAAAATGTGGTAATTTTGATCTAAGATAAATAGGAGATTTTTGACGTCATATTCGTTACTTTGGGGTAAGGATTTTTATGCCATCTTTTCGTTTTATACACAAGAATTTATATGATATCATCTGATTTCAAAATATATTTGTCTTTGAACATATTATTGATCATCAAGCTTATTATAACGTTACCCATAAACAAATTTAATGCCTTATAACTTGCGTTAAAGACGATTCTTTATTATTTATTCTTTTTAACGTTCGGTATTTACCTTCTAAACTTCGTCCTCTGTTCACGAGCAAGGAGGCCGATCTTTGCTAATTTTAAACCTTCAACGCAACGTGTCATGTTTTCATTTGTCCTTTGACATATGTTTGTTTTATTTTCTCATGATTCCATGATACTTCTCCCACATGTTTGGCTTGACCGTATAATCTTCATTCTCTCTGTGCCACATATCATCTTCTGGGTGGTTCCCTTTCCTTTAAAAAGTTTTATCGATTTTTGTGCCTTTAGTTTTTTTACCCAAAACTTCTTTTTACGATATCTCATTCATTTGATCTCTGATTGAGCTGCTTTTTGTTTCGCTGGATTCGTATTTTTGTTATCTTCAGTTTGAGTCTACAATGACTATTTTTGGATTTCGAATGAATATTCAATAAATTTATCAAATTATTTTGTTGATAATATTTGTGTTTAAAAGTCACTTTTAATTATTGTGACTTATATGTGACGCGCCGGCTGCGATATTCGACATGGTGTAATCATGGTTTGTGATACTTAATAATAAACAATTGTGTATGTGATACCCATAAGATTTGGTAAAAGTATTTTGATATTTGATTTATTGGTTATGTAACCGCTTCTTCAGTTGATTTGTTATTCTTGTGTGGTTGATATTCGACTTATTGGCTATTTAACCCCTTTTTTGTCGCTGCTATTATTTATTTGTGAAATTTGATTGAGTTATCTGAATTCGTATTTATTGGTTATATTCAATAACTCAAATTTGTTATTCGTTTTTGGTAACCATCTCTTGGTCACCTTTGTTATTCGCTTGTGAAATTTGACTGAGTTATATAAATTCTTATTTATTGGCTCTACTCGATAACTCATGTTTCGTATTCGTTTTGGCCCTCTGTGTGTAAAATCTCTCACTGGGCAATTCGTGCTCACCCCTTTACTTTTTGTTTCCTTCCTCTTCCAGGCTAAGAGCATCATGAAGGGAGAGATGTTAGTACAACAATGGAATTGCTTTGGTGTTTGATATTGAGAATAGTAGAGGCTATGAATTCTTTCGACGAATTATTAGTTAGTTGATTTCTTTTACTTTGGATTCAAATATTTTGTCTGAGAGATTTGTAATTGTTAGATGATATATATTTATATGGCAATTACATTTTCCCTATTGTCTTATGTCTAGAATATTCTAGAATTCTCCTAATTTATACATGATTCTCTTTTCTGTTTCTGATAGGATAGTTTTCTCTTGCATATATAAATGCCTCATTGTACTCAGTTTTATAATGCTCTCTAATATTAATTATATTTCCCTCACTTTTTCTATCATGGTATTAGAGCCATACGATCCGCCGATTTGAGAGTCTTTCAACTATTTTTGCAAAGTCCGACAGACGGCCTTCCAATTCATGTGTTTTTGTTTCTTTGCGTGCTCTTCTTTTCTTCTTGACTTCAGAATTTTGTTATTTATTTCCTGTCTTTTTCATATAGTGATCTTCGCTTATGCTGAAACCCTAGCCACTGCCCACTCTTACTGTTCAACAACTCTAGCTTATCTCTTTCGCTCAAACACAAAAAAAGAAAAAAATGTTTCCTTCTTCAGTTTCCTCTGTTGATTTCCTTTAGCCCAATCAGTTTCCTCTTATCCTTTAGCCAAATCCTAATCCTACACCCCCATAAGATTATGTTCCCTCCACCAATCATAACGTTGTCAACCATGCTACCAGGCCTCTCGTTCGGTTCCCGCAATGGATCCTGCTCTTGTCTTATTATGCCTCCTACCTTGTTCTTAGTCGCCGGACCTTACCCTGAGACCTTTATGGTCGTCGAACCTCACCCCGGGACTTCTGCTCTGTTGTTAGTCTGTAAACCTCGTTCTGGGACTCCTGATCTGTTCTTAGTTGTCGGACCTCACCCCGTGACCTTGATGGTTGTAGGGCTTCTCCCCGGGACTTCTGCTTTGCTTTAGCATCGCCTGACTCTACACATGGAATTCATCTCAACTTGGATCTCACGTAGTGTAACTAGTAACAAGACACCGCTCTGGACTTAGCCTCCAAACTCAAGCTTGTTATTCTCTACCAACTTGAGTATGAGGGAGGATGTTAGATGATATATATTAATATGGCAATTACCTTTTCCCTATTGTCTTATGTTTAGAATATTCTAAAGTTCTCCTAACTTATATAGGATTCTCTTTTATGTTTATGATAGGATAGTTTTCTCTTGCCTATATAAAGGCCTCATTGTACTTAGTTTTATAATGCTATCTAATATTAACTATCTTTCCCTTCACCTTTTCTATCAGTAATAAAGTTTTGAAGTATGTTGGAGTTAAGTTTGTGAAATTTAGATAATTATGCCTTGCGGTAACTACCTTTATTATAGTTACATTGTCGACGTGTTTGGGTTTTGGTTAAGGATGCGTACGGACTCTCGGTTTCCGAGCGTTACAGAATGGTATCAGAGCTTAGGTTATGAGATTTTGTAGACTCCTAAGCTTAAGATAATATATGATTGAGATTAGACTTTGAAAAGATGGATTAAGTTATGACAATTTATTTCATGTTTGAGCATAAGATTGAGATTGGGGTCAAGTACGCAATAGTAAACTATATGCTACCTAGCTTTAGAATTCAAAGATTTTTAGTGTTAACCATAAGGATGATTGAGGGACAGGACTATAATTTTTCCTTTTTGGTGTCTTTGAATAGCTCTATCAAATAGTAGCCATTGATGGTAAAGGTTGTGATTTCTATATACAATTGATATGGTGACGGATATTTCCTTTAGTGAATTTGAAAGGAGGCATTGGCATTACTAGATCCTAGTGCAACTTTATTTGTTTTTTATATCCTTTTGTGAGTATCTAAGTGTTAGATCTAGAAACATGAAACCATAGCTGTAGGAGAGTACCCTTACGGAAAATCTTGTGATGGCCTATACGGTTTATACTTCTTGCCCTATCAGTATCAATGATAGAGATTTAATAGTTGACTAGTTTTTCTGGATATAAAACAATTCGATGTAATTTTGGGTGTGGACTCACTGTTTTTTCAATCATCCCAAGATAGATGGTGTAACGCCTCAGAAATCAGGAGCTCCGTCGCCCCGAACTCCCGGGTCGTTAACCTACGGGATCACATCAAACCTGTCAAATCTGTTCACTAACACATACTTCAAAATATTTAATCCGACACCATCTCAAAATTCTTCAAACATAAGCTTACAAGGCACTTAAACTTAAACTGTTAAAACCTAAGTTCTTTACAAACTCGAGTCCTCATGAAACACGGTGACAATACCGACCCACGCAGGGGTCTTATTACACTGTAGTAGTGGGCTTACCAAAACCTCACACAGACTCTAACCCATTCCCGAACCTGCTACAGCTTATCATTACCTGCAGAAGGGAGTCAAACGAAGGGTGAGATTTTAAGAGCTCAGTAAGGTTGTTCAAGGACTACAAAAAGATTACAACACGATTTTCGAGAATCCAAGCAATGATGATCTCCAAAACACTTCGAACGATCAAAATTCAGTGGTTTCCAAAACTATCAAAATTCATCATAAATAATAAACCAAATCGCCAAATACAATCATGACGGGTTCCAAAACGATCAATAAAGGATTCTTTTCATAATCATCAATTCCAAGATACGATAATGGTTTTCCAAAGGATTTCAAAACGTACACGGATCATCTGAGACAGTTCTTTCCAAAATACACTAAAGATTTCCCAAAAAATAAAATATCAACACGAGCATAAATTATTTCAGAGGATACTTTCCAGTCATTTCTGTAGCAGTCACAACAATATACAAAACAGAGAAAATAAAAAATGAATGTTGATCCTGGGGCGATTGCAATGCCATTCCGGCAAGGTAACAGAGTGTACACATGCATGATGTACCAAAATACTAGTCCATTTAGGTACTAGCCTACATTCCATGCAGGATTCAGACCAGCCTTATAACACCCGCCTCAGAACAGAACAGATTCCCAGGTCAACACAGAAATCTCAACAATGTCAATGAGCTTTAACATAAGCTCAAATCACTAGAAACAGATCGGATTTTAATAACCATAACATACCGAATAAGTCATCATTTGAAATGCCCAGAAGAAAATCACAAATAAACAGCAAAATAATTGCAAATAGTTATCGGATTTAGACACAACAATTTGGAAGAACGGATACAAACAATTATCAAATTTGCTCAGCATACAATACATGCGAGCATCACAAGATTTTCAAATAATCGATTCAGGTTCAACATTGGGGTTTTCTGGGCAATAACATGCTGATATCAATTCATACTTCATAGTTCAACATTAGTCATAAGTAAATCAAGGAGTACTTATCTGAACGAGTTATCAAAATAAGGGTTCAGTCAAAAGTCCTTACCCAGGGTTCAGATATAATCTCTTACTTGGATCCGTAGCTAATTTATCCTAACCGGAAGTCTTTAGCTTTATCCTAAACGGAATGATCAAATCATCAAAACATAGCCTATAGCACAATATTATAACTAATATGGACTCACACATACTCCCAAAATGAACCCCCTCACCGGGTATGTAAAATTATAGAAACGCCCCTGAGATGTAAAATTACCAAAATGCCCCTTCTCGGGCTTAAATCACCAAAACGGTCTTCTCGTAAGCAGAATCACTATAATAATCTTATTGTATGCAATTTCTTAGGTCAAATTACCAAAATACCCATTCAGGGTGATAAATTACCAAAATGCCCCTGGGGGTTTCCGGCATCGAAAAAATCCTAAAAAATCTTAAAATACTTGATATCATTTATGGCCTAAAAAGTATTTTAGAGAATTTTCGCCCGAAAATCTCAAACCGGTGTCCGGACCGAACGTTAAAAGGTCAATTTCTGAAAAAATACCTATCGGCCTTAGAATGACGCGAAATTTTAGATAATTAATCATATCAGTAAAATAAGTGAAACCAATAAAATAACCCTAGAGGGGGGGTGAATAGGGTTTTAAGACTACTTTAAAATATAACAACCAACAAACCTCAATCTCAAAAACTCAAGTAAACAAACAACCAATCTCAACACAATATGTAAAACAATAATGTAAAGAGAGAAGGGTTTAGAGATACTTGACAATGAGAATTAAATGGTTCGGCTTGATATACCCACAAGCCTACGTCCACCCCTTCAAGGAAGTCCCTTGAAAGGCCCTAGAATCCACTAGTATGATCTTCCTTACGGGTCAAGATCGAACCTCTTACAATCCCTTGATGCTATGCCCACATCAAGAACAAGCTTTGACAAACCCAAAGCTCCAAAGCTTGACAACCCCAAGCTTTGATACAAGAACCTTTCAATGATGAAATGAGTACAAGATTTCACTCTTAAGAAGTAGATGAGTACAAGTTGAAGTACTAGAACAAGAGAGATGAGTGTATGATGACTTATGAAAGTGTATCTCTCTCTAATGTAAGCTCACAATAAATGCTCTCTTGAAAAGGATGAGAAATCAATGAAAACAAGAGAGATTTGAACAATTGCTTTGATCTTTGAGAATATGAAAGATAGGAGAGCTTTGAATGCAATTGATGAATGAAAACAATGCCCAAACTGAGTATTTATAGAGCTGGGAATAAATATGACCGTTTGGGGTTAGGTAGGGCATTAAATGCGCCAAACGGTAAATGCAGTCGACTGCAATGCCCATTGCAGTCGACTGTAACCCAAAAAGTAGCCGTTGGAATTTCAAAATTCCAAATTGCAGTCGACTGCAATGAAATGCAGTCGACTGTAATGGGCTACTGGAAGTATTGCAGTCGACTGCATTCAATGCAGTCGACTGTAATACCCTACTGCCCAACATGCAGTCGACTGCATCCCAATGCAGTCGACTGCATTCCTGAAAATGCAGTTTCCTGTTTTTAAAGTATGAAAAACTTTTTATGCATGCAAGGGAAACCTATGGGCAATTTCTAGGTATACAGTCATCGTAAAGATCATCTCTCTATGTCTAGTTTACAAAGACGGAAATAAAAGCATGAAAACTTCAATCGTCGAATTTCCTCTTTGATGCGTTCCGTTGAGAGTCTTTGATCGTGTTGCTCGTCTAATAATCCGTTTGCATGAGTATGAGATTGTTCCTATTGCTTCATCAACTCAATGCATGTTAGACAGCATAATCATCAATGTTAGTTATCATCAAAATCAAATATAATCCTAGGTTAAATAACCGTAGGGTTAACAATCTCCCCCTTTTTGATGATGGCAAACATTGATTCAAATAATATGAGATGTATAAGATAATATGCGAAATGAAGCATAACAATCTCAATTAAAACCATAAGGGGTCATGAGAAGAAATCATGACAAAACGCTCCCCCTATCTTAAGCAATGTAGGGCTCCCCCTAACTTAAGTAATATATGCTCATAACAAGTCCACACAAAAAAGAATCAACAATATTTTCTCCCCCTTTTGACATCATTGAAAAAAGTCAAGGGTGTGTGTGAAAGTGATCAACTGATGTATCCATCCATGGATAATCATTATAGCCAACAAGGGCATTCAAAAACAAGAAATCATAAGTACTTGAATATCCATCAAAAGGTATATCAAGACTTGTAATAGTAGCACATAAAAAACGTAATATAAATCAAACGTGCCGCATGAGAAGCGAGAATCAAAGTGCTAATTTAAACCAAGTTTTAATAATACTACGCATAACATCCATGACAAGTTTTGAGATACATAAACGAGTCTGAGAGCATAAGCAAATAAAGACATAAATCAAGTCCTAACGCCTAAGGACCCGATGGTGGAGGTGGTGGATGAAAGAAGTCCTCCTCGGGACACTGAATCCCACAATGATCCTCCATGCGAGAAAGGCGTCGACTGAGCTGGCTATGGGCGAGATCCATCCGACTGAAACCGAGATCCATCCGACTGAAACCGGCATGCATATGCTGCTGCATCATATCTAAGCGTGCGAGGATCGCGTCATATCCAGAAGTAGACGGACCGGAAGAAGTGCCCGCCTCATATGTACTCGAAAAGATCAAGGGAGGTGAATCACGATCAATCCCGTCGCCGGCAGCTCGATCAGCATCAGCGTCAACATCAATATCAACAGCAACATCAACGTCCTCATCATCATCACCATCAGCCTCATCAGCCTCATCCTCATCATCATCGACATGGACATCGTCCATGTCAGGCTCCGGTAAGAAGCGGTCATGACCATCTAAAAGGCCCTTTCTACGAAGGGTAGAGATGTCTAGTACGAGGTGCCTAGTAACCTCAATATACTCACCCATAAGAGGTATGTCAAAGGCAGCAAAAATGCGAGTGAGTAGGAGGCCATATGGTAGAGCTAAGGCAGGATGTGAGGCGCTCCTAATCATGTTTAACATGATGAGACGAGGGAGGTTAAGCGGTGTGCCAGAACGAAAGAAGGTCAGGAGCTGAACGTCCAAGTAAGAAACAAGTGAAAGACCTCCAGTTCTAGGAATGACGTTGTGAGCTATGATATGATGGAACAGACGAGAGAGAGGTGGTAGGTCACGTAGGCTGGGTTTGCTCGCAACCCGAACCTGTCGACAATGAAGCGTATGTCGAAGCTGCTCCTCAATAGAAAAAGGTCGGTCAAACCAATGTGATTGACCAGCAACAGGTATCATGTCTAATGAAAATGAGAAACCACTATCGGGTAGGTCTAGAATAGTGGCTAGACGAGACTGAGAGAATGAAATGCGGCGTCCAAAAACATAGGACGTGAGGGTGCATGACTCAGTAGCTATGTTCCAATTCAAATTCGCATAAAATAGGCGTATAGCATCAGGATAATAGAGAGTGGTGTTCCTATCAGTAAAGCGATCTAGAAGACTATCCTGAAGGGTTCTAAGAACACCTATGGTGAAAAGAAAAGGAGTATCCAGTCGCAAACCTGGAGTCAGAGGGGAAGAGAGTTGAGCAGAAAAGCGATCGGCAGCCTCGCGGGTCCGATATCGATTTTGATCAAATTCAACCGCGATAGGCTCGGGCTCGGGCTCGGGTGCGGGTGCAGCTCGTGAGCGAGATGAACTGGCACGTGCACGTTTCTCTCTTGCCATTCTGAAAGAGTCTAAACAGAGAAAAAAATGTAAGATAAATGAAGATGCAAAAAAATGGAAAACATAAAAAATTAAGAAAAAGAAGAACCCTAATTCATGCAATTTGGGGAAAATTTAATTTTGGACAAATCGAATGAAATTAACCATGTATAATCGAGCAATAGACATAACTAAGCATGAATCAAGTGATTAAACATGTAATTGCATAATCAATTTGAAGAAATTTTGACAATTTGAAAAACCCTAGTTTATGAAAATTTGGGAAAAACGAATTTTGCATGAAAACATGTAATTAAACTATGTAGGAACATGTAAAAAGCAACCCTAAACATGAATCAAGCGTTAAATCATACAATGGCATGCTTAAATGGAGTAGATCTGAAGAACTTTTACCAAAGAGGGCAATTCGAATTTCAAAGAATATGAACAATGTAGGTGAAAACGAGCAGAGAAAGTATGTAAAACATGTATTAGAATAAGATTTGGGAGGATTTACGTACCAATTTCAAGACAAACGATGAAGAAATGAGTTCTAGGAGAGATGAAGGCTGTGGTTTCGAAGAGAGGGAGAGGAATTCTGCAGAAATCTGAGATCTGGCTCGATTTATGCCCTTTCCCCGTAATGCAGTCGACTGCAATTCTTAATGAAGTCGACTGTAATGACCAATGCAGTCGACTGTATTGCCTAATGCAGTCGACTTCAATGCAAAAAATCAAGCAGTCTTGAACATGATTATGCATATTAATATTGCAAAAAGAAGTGTGTGCAAATCATAAAAATCAATAAAATTAACATTTGTTTTGAAAGAGAAAAATCAACCAAAGCATACTATGAGCATATGAGAAAATGCTCAAGCATGTAAAGAGCAACAAGCATGTTTATGCACAAGAGATATAACATTTAGTCACATAGGTGAAGACATGCCAAGTTCTCTTCTAAGAGCGGTAAACCTCTTCGAATCTAAAGGTTTAGTGAAGATATCCGCTAATTGGTGATTTGTGTCCACGAAATCAAGAACAATATCACCTTTTTGCACATGATCACGAATAAAATGGTGTTTGATTTCTATGTGCTTTGTGCGTGAATGTTGGATGGGATTTTTGGTCAAGTCAATGGCACTAGTGTTATCACATAAGATAGGTATGTGATCATACTTGAGTCCAAAGTCCAAAAGGGTTTGTTTCATCCAAAGAATTTGTGCACAACAAGCACCAACCGCCATATATTCGGCTTCGGTGGTAGAGAGTGCAACCGAATTTTGCTTTTTGGAACTCCAAGAAACAAGAGAGTGACCTAGGAATTGGCAACCTCCACTAGTACTTTTCCGCTCGGTTTTACAACCGGCATAGTCGGCGTCGGAGTAACCAATTAGGTCAAAAAATGAAGTGTTTCTAGGAAACCATAACCCTAAATCGTGAGTGCCCTTAAGATATCTAAGGATTCTCTTGACGGCAATCAAATGAGATTCCTTAGGACAAGCTTGAAATCTAGCACATAAACAAACACTAAACATTATATCGGGTCTACTTGCGGTAAGGTAAAGGAGTGATCCGATCATACCTCGATAGCGCTTAATATCAACATCCTTACCCTTTTCATCTTTATCAATCTTTAAAGAAGAGCTCATTGGAGTGTCAAAAGCATTTGATGCTTCCATGTCAAATCTTTTGAGTAGCTCTTTGGTGTATTTGGCTTGGTTGACAAAGATTCCATCCTTACTTTGTTTGATTTGCAATCCAAGGAAGAAGGTGAGTTCTCCCATCATGCTCATTTCAAACTCCTTACTCATACAAGAAGCAAACTCTTCGCACAAGGAACCATTAGTAGCACCAAATATAATATCATCAACATAAATTTGCACCAACAATAAGTCATTGCCCTTAGATTTTATAAAAAGAGTGGTGTCAAGTTTTCCTCTTGAAAAACCATTTTCTAAAAGAAAATTACTTAGCCTTTCATACCAAGCTCTAGGAGCTTGTTTTAAACCATAAAGAGCTTTGCTAAGACGGAAAACATGGTTTGGAAATTTTTCATGTTCAAAGCCGGGAGGTTGAGCCACATAGACCTCCTCCGAAATAAAACCATTTAGAAAGGCACTCTTGACATCCATTTGAAAGAGTTTGAAATCTCTAAAGCAAGCAAAAGCTAAAAGCATTCTAATAGATTCAAGTCTAGCTACCGGTGCATAAGTTTCATCAAAATCAATTCCTTCCTCTTGGTTATAACCTTGGGCCACTAATCTAGCCTTGTTTCTAACCACGACTCCGGATTCATCAAGTTTGTTTCTAAAAATCCATTTTGTGCCTATAATCCTAAAGTTTTGAGGTTTAGGCACAAGGGTCCAAACTTGATTTCTTTCAAATTGAACTAGCTCTTCTTGCATAGCAAGCATCCAAGATTCATGATGTAGAGCTTCGGAGAATTTCTTCGGTTCAATTTGGGAAAGAAACGCTATATTAACATGTTGTTGAAGAGAGCGTCGAGTTCTTACCCCACTCGAAGGATTACCTAAGATTTGATCGCTTGGATGATCCTTTTTGTAAGACCAATCTTTTGGTAATTCTTGAGAGTCGTCCAAGTTTGAAGCATCATTGATTGCTTCCTCATTTCCCCCTTGAGAACTTGATGGTTGCTCCCTTAGATCAATTTCTTTGGAGTTGCCTTGTAGTGTATCACTTATGTCCAAAGTTCTCAAGTCATTGTCCATGTCATCTACATTAACAATGTTAGTCCTCCGAAGAAAAGGATTAGTCTCATCAAAAGTAACATTAATGGATTCTTCAACAACCAAAGTACTTTTATTATAAACTCTATATGCCATACTATTATTAGAGTAACCAAGAAAAATACCCTCAAAGGTTTTGGAATCAAATTTGCTAAGGTGATCCTTGGTATTTAAAACAAAGCATTTGCAACCAAAGACTCTAAAAAAGCTCACCTTAGGTTTCTTATCATTAAAAAGCTCATAAGGGGTTTTTAACAAAATCTTTCGCAAGATAACTCTATTAAGAACAAAGCATGCACAATTGACCGCCTCCGCCCAAAAGTATTTAGGTAAACCATATTCGTTAAGCATTGTTCTTGCCGCTTCTTGCAAAGACCTATT
The DNA here is from genome assembly GCA_033065855.1 of Escallonia rubra. Lineage (NCBI taxonomy): Eukaryota > Viridiplantae > Streptophyta > Magnoliopsida > Escalloniales > Escalloniaceae > Escallonia > Escallonia rubra. The sequence goes on from JAVXUO010002717.1 coordinate 626,162, forward strand.
CTTTCTTTCGGCAACACCATTTTGTTGAGGAGTTCTAGGAGCCGAAAAATTATGTGATATCCCAAAGTCATCACACAAGGCTCCTATTTTTGAATTTTCAAATTCTCTACCATGATCACTCCGAATGTTTGTAATCAAATAACCTTTTTGATTTTGAACACGTTTTGCAAATGAAGTGAACACATTTAGAGATTCATCTTTGGTAGCCAAAAAGAAAGTCCAAGTATAGCGAGAAAAGTCATCAACAATAACAAAACAATATGATTTACCACCAAGACTCGTAGTTGGGATTGGTCCAAACAAATCCATATGAAGTAATTGCAAGGGTCTAGAAGTAGATACCATTTTCTTCGGTTTGTGAGAGACCTTCTTTTGCTTACCCATTTGACAAGCATCACATACTTTATCTTTCTCAAACTTGATCTTCGGGAGACCCCTCACAAGTTCTTTGCTTGAAATATCCTTCAAGTGCTCCATGTGCATGTGACCAAGTCTTCGATGCCAAAGCCAAGATGTTTCACTAATAGCACTAAGACACTTGACATCTTGGTTAGCTAAATCATTTAATTGAATGGAGTAAACATTATTATCTCTACTACCAACCAAAATAGTTTCATTGTTCTTCAAAGATAGTATAGTGCATTGAGAAGCCTCAAAGATAACTTTAAAACCTTTATCACTAAATTGACTAATACTAAGCAAGTTATGCTTCAATCCTTCAACATATAACACATTCTCAATTGAATGTGGTTCCTTACCAATAGTTCCTTTACCTTTGATTCTTCCTTGAGAATTGTCACCAAAGGTCACATTTCCTCCTTCCTTAAGATCAATCGATGTGAAAAGAGATATGTTGCCGGTCATATGTCTTGAGCATCCACTATCAAGAATCCACTTCTTGCTACTAGATTTTGCTTTGAGACATACCTATAAACACAAATCAAGTAATGACTTTTGGTACCCAAATTTTCTTGGGTCCTTGGGTGTTAGTCTTGCATTTGTATTCTTGACCTTTCACAATCCACATTTTCTTTCTACCTCTAACAAAAACAATTCTACAAGGACAATGATTAGTCGTATGCCCTTTCTTGTTGCACCAACCACAATGTGTAAAAGGTGTGCAATAGTTCTTTGGTCGTTTTGTAAGAATATTCAACCTAGCTTGTTGTTGCAAAACTTTAGGAGGCATGGCCATGGGATCTAATCCAAGACCGCCTTTGTTTAGGCCAATTCTTTGGCGTCCAAGCATGACATCCAAATTGTTTTGACCATCAACAAATTTTTCAAGACATTTTCTTAAATCACAAATCTCAACTTGTAAATCTTTATTTTGTTTTTCTAAAGCCAAAGTTTTGGAAGAGATTTGTTTTGAGCTAGGAGTGTTAACAAGTAAATCAACCAAATTGTTATTCACATGCTCTACATATAAATGGCTAGACATGCATTCATTCTTGGCATGCAACTTATTATTTTCCATTATCAACTTCTCAATTTGCTTATTAGCTTCAAGAAATTTCTTAGACAAAATAATATTTTTCTTGAAAATTTTCTTGGATTCCTCATATAAGCTATCATAAGCATCTTCAAAACTTTCATTTTCACTATCACTACCGGAAGAAGAGCTTACCTCATCATTTGCCATGAAGCACACATTTGCTTGATCATTCTCTTCATCACTTGAATCAAAGTCACTCCATGTTGAAGTGTGTTCGGCATTCATTGCTCTTTCCTTCTCCTTGTTCTCTTTCTTAGAGAATTGTCTTCTTTTAGCTTTTTCCCATACATCTCTTCTTTCCTTCTTCTCCTTTTTGTAGATGGGACAATCCATCTTCATGTGTCCCGGCTTGTGGCATTTGTAGCAAAGCCTTTCTTCGTTGCTAGCATTTTGTTGCCTTCTCCCATCATTTCTTCTAAATCTTAAGAACTTCTTGAAGTTCTTTGCAACCAATGCCATATCCTCTTCATTAAATTCTTCATCATCATCACTTGACTCAAGGTTTGAAGATGAAGCTTTAAGAGCAATTGATGTAGGCTTCTTCTTGACGTCCTCTTGATCAAAGGTCTTGATTTGCATTTCGTACGTCATGAGTGAGCACATCAATTCATCAAGAGGAAAGATGTTGAGATTCTTTGATTCTTGGATGGCGGTGATCTTTGCATCCCAAGCTCTTGGTAAGGACCTAATCACTTTTCTCACTAGATCACCATTAGTGAATTCCTTACCCAATTGCTTCAAAGGGTTCACAATGTTAGTAAAACGAGTATTCATATCCGTAATAGATTCATTTTGAAGCATATGGAATAACTCATAATCTCTAAACAATAAATTCATCTTGGAATCTCTAAGAAGAGAAGTCCCTTCATGAGTGACTTGAAGAGTATCCCAAATACTCTTAGCGGAATTACACATAATGACTCTATTGAGTTCATTAGTGTCTAAAGCACATACAAGACAATTTTTTGCTCTAGCATTCATACAAATCATCTTCTTGTCATGATCACTATACTCCGATTTTGATTTAGGTTCTTCAACCTTGTCAACCACTTTGATCGGAACGAATGGGCCATTCTCAACAATATCCCACATCTCATAGTCTTGAGATTCTAAGTAGATTTTCATCTTAACTTTCCACACACTATAGTTGGTCCCATTAAACAATGGAGGCCTAGTGGTAGAACTACCCTCCATACCCCCAACATAAGCCATGATCGATTAACTCTCTTGGCGTTACCCAATATAACAAGAGCCGAGGCTCTGATACCACTTGAAACCAATAAAATAACCCTAGAGGGGGGGGGGGGGGAATAGGGTTTTAAGACTACTTTAAAATATAACAACCAACAAACCTCAATCTCAAAAACTCAAGTAAACAAACAACCAATCTCAACACAATATGTAAAACAATAATGTAAAGAGAGAAGGGTTTAGAGATACTTGACAATGAGAATTAAATGGTTCGGCTTGATATACCCACAAGCCTACGTCCACCCCTTCAAGGAAGTCCCTTGAAAGGCCCTAGAATCCACTAGTATGATCTTCCTTACGGGTCAAGATCGAACCTCTTACAATCCCTTGATGCTATGCCCACATCAAGAACAAGCTTTGACAAACCCAAAGCTCCAAAGCTTGACAACCCCAAGCTTTGATACAAGAACCTTTCAATGATGAAATGAGTACAAGATTTCACTCTTAAGAAGTAGATGAGTACAAGTTGAAGTACTAGAACAAGAGAGATGAGTGTATGATGACTTATGAAAGTGTATCTCTCTCTAATGTAAGCTCACAATAAATGCTCTCTTGAAAAGGATGAGAAATCAATGAAAACAAGAGAGATTTGAACAATTGCTTTGATCTTTGAGAATATGAAAGATAGGAGAGCTTTGAATGCAATTGATGAATGAAAACAATGCCCAAACTGAGTATTTATAGAGCTGGGAATAAATATGACCGTTTGGGGTTAGGTAGGGCATTAAATGCGCCAAACGGTAAATGCAGTCGACTGCAATGCCCATTGCAGTCGACTGTAACCCAAAAAGTAGCCGTTGGAATTTCAAAATTCCAAATTGCAGTCGACTGCAATGAAATGCAGTCGACTGTAATGGGCTACTGGAAGTATTGCAGTCGACTGCATTCAATGCAGTCGACTGTAATACCCTACTGCCCAACATGCAGTCGACTGCATCCCAATGCAGTCGACTGCATTCCTGAAAATGCAGTTTCCTGTTTTTAAAGTATGAAAAACTTTTTATGCATGCAAGGGAAACCTATGGGCAATTTCTAGGTATACAGTCATCGTAAAGATCATCTCTCTATGTCTAGTTTACAAAGACGGAAATAAAAGCATGAAAACTTCAATCGTCGAATTTCCTCTTTGATGCGTTCCGTTGAGAGTCTTTGATCGTGTTGCTCGTCTAATAATCCGTTTGCATGAGTATGAGATTGTTCCTATTGCTTCATCAACTCAATGCATGTTAGACAGCATAATCATCAATGTTAGTTATCATCAAAATCAAATATAATCCTAGGTTAAATAACCGTAGGGTTAACAATAAGATTTTACTAAAATTTTCAAATCAAAATATCTTGGTTTGCTACACTAAATAATTCGATAAAGTTCTTTAATCGGTACCCCAATTTAGCACTCTTTGCAAACACCGAAAATTCTCGAAAAATTCCAGAGCGTAGGTCTCGTAAAAATATTGGGGATTGCAGTTTGGTACTTTGTCCAAATAAATTTTTAAACATGTTCTAAAAATTCGTAAAGAAATTGCTGGAATAAATAATCTTTAGCGATACTTTTGACTTAAAAATTTATTAAAACCCAGCTGTAATCACTGTTCACCGTCCCTGTTCGACAGCCCACCTTTTCCAGTTACATACACACACAAACTCCACTTCACTGACACACTTCTCCCCTTCCCTTTACCCACAAACATATATACACACTTACATCTACACTAGTACACCAACAAAACACACACACATATGCACCTTATATACACATAGTCACACACACAACCCACACCTAAAACACACATACACACAGCAATACACACTCTCCCTGAAGATACACATATACTCAAAAAATTCACAATAAACATTACCCTAAAGAAGAAGAAAATTACCTTTAGGATTCTCTTAATTTTGCTTTTCTTCTTCTCCTCTTTCTTTTTCTCTTCCTCCTATTCTCTTCTGTCACGCCCCGACCCGGAGGTGGACCTACATATACTATTTCAAAATATTTTTGCTTACGAGAAATATGATACTCAAAGTATCTTACAAAAAATGTGACCTCAAAGAGGTAATCAGAGCTCTAAATCATATCTGAAATAAAAGGCATTCAAGTTCCTCATCAACGTCTAATAATTACAGCGGAAGTTTGATAACAATAATTATTTCCCAACCATTGTGGTACCAAAAGTCACTAAATCAAAAACTATTGCATGGTTCTTATTTCAAAGCTACTAAGAAAATTATCAATTAAAGTTCACTCCAAGCTTAAGCATAATGCTATTAACTCCTCTAAACCGTCTCAGCTTAACTACCTGAAATGGGGAGAGAAAGGGGGGGGGGAGCACAAAGCCCAGTAAAGATCACACGCACACACCCACGGAGTACAACGTTGGTATCCAATAATATGTAGTTGAGTCAAAACGAAACATATGAAAACAAAGTGCAAAGACGATAGTTAATCTTGGCACGACAAATCTCATTACGGGATATTAACTCATCAAAGGTCGAATCAAAGTCAAAGGGTCATAATCAAATAATGGAACTAATAATCAAAACAATACAATCACGTATCACGTGACTGTAAAGCACGTTAACCTAAGCACGCGGAGGTTCTAAGTTCAAAATTTGCATACCGGTAGCAATTGTCATATCATGTCATGGCACCACGTTAACCTTAGCACGTGAATGTTCTAACATTAGTTCCAAATGATATTAAATTATCTCAAAGGCATACGAGTCACAAAGAATCGAAACTTTGAATTTCAAAAGGAATGACTTAACAACTTCAGAAAATACACAATATTAGACTCAAATAGAAGAAGATAAAAATTCTAGTTCAACGCAAGTTGAATCGTTACAATCCGACTTTGAACGAGGTAGATATGAGGAAATAAAGAAAACAGGTGTCAAAGATACAACTCAACTAAGAATCAACGAAAATTGGACATGTGGCATGCCACCTAGGCAGCCCCACGTGAGCAAACTTGCTGCTTTGAGGCTAGCTACAGAGTTAATAAGCAAGTAACAGTACTCCCACCATTATGGAGTGTAATGGAGTAATTCAATGAATGGTGGTGCATAGGACACACGTATCAGGAACATGGGCCTATCACGGTACGAACTCTGTCAAATTTAATAAAAGGCACAGTAATTCAAAGAGATCGCAAAAGTGATTGTATCAGAACAAGAATAAAAAGGGGTCACAACTAAAGCAATAATCGGTAGACTCAAATCGCAATCAAATATTGAATAAAGCAAGATGTTTACGGTATAATTCGAAGGAGTATAATGAATGTAATCCTTACCTCAAATCTACGCAGTAACCGAATTACGTAAACTTTCGAAAATCTCAAAACCTAAATATTATAATTAACCCACTTACGTTAAAATCTTAACAACCACAATTCTAATATCATCTAATTCATCCTTATAATCAAAAGTGGGTTAAAAAAATCTTACCAATTGTGCACAAAAGATTGCAATCCTCCAAAACCCTAGTTTTCTCCTTCTTCTATTTCTCTGTAACCAAAACTGAATGTATTGGCTAGCCCTTAAAAGTCTCTAAGATTAGTAATAAATAATTAAAAGACTCATAAACATTCATTACTTATTTCAAAATACCCCAAAAATAATTAAATTTGCAAAGATGCCCTAAATATAACAATAATTTAATTATTATTTATTTGGGGTCTTACATCTTCCTTTCCCCTTGCTTTCCCCTCTGCCGAGCTTCTTCTCCCTGTTTCCTTTCTTCTCTTTCTTTCTTTTCTTTCCTTCTTCTTCTCTTTTCTTCCCTTTCTCCCATACCCGAGACCCCCTATTTTCTCTTCTCTGTTTCTTTCTTTCCTTCTCTAGTTCTGTTCTCTGTTTTGTTTCTTGATTTAATTTCCCGAATTTCTTTTCTATTTCTTTTGTTTAAATCTTATCCAATACATTTGTTTAATATAAAATCCCATTAGTCATCATATCACATAGTAAGAGGTGGCACCAATCTAGAGAATTTCCTCTAAAACTTGACACCAAGACACAAAATTCCAAAATTTCAAAATAGTCCTTCAAGTTTCCAAAATTACAAAATAACCCCAAAATTTGTATAATTGCATTTAAGCCCTAAAATCATTCTAATCATTCTCAATTTGATTAAACATCACTGAAAATATATACTAGCGTTCATTCTGTTATTTTTTCATCACCAAAACTTTAATTTCCAAAAATGCCCCTAAAGTTTCAAAAATTACATTTTTGCCCTGAAATATTTTTAAGCTCCTACACACTACCAATACCCGAGCATTGTTAAAATTTAACGCCCATTTATTTTTCGGAGCCCGGATGGTTATTTAACCGGCTCCCGAAGTTGGGGATGGCAATGGGGCGGGTCGGATGCGGATCTCATAAGATCCGCACCCGCCCCGCTACCCTTGAAATCCCACCCCGCCCCGCACCCGCCCCGCACCTGGTTATATAATCTTAATACCGTATCCGACCCTAAAAAACTTTAGAAAATCCATCCCCGCCCCGCCTGCTTTGGCACTTGACATAATTGTTTTTTGACCTTACATTTCAATAATTTTACACTAAAAAACTGTATCATCAAAGAATAAAATAGAGAGATATCAAATTAATGTCCAAAATCCTACAGGATTAATAGATTAGATTACATCACAGTTCGAATAAATGATACCACAATTCAAATAGATTACAAAATTTTGAAATAGCTTAACTTCAATACAAATACCGCAAAATAATCACTTAGAAGTAGCAAATACGAATACAACAAATAGCACAACAATTTCCAAAGAAACTTAGTCCAGCTGGTCCTCACTCCAAATACAAATGGAGTCACGATTCACTGTTAAAAGTTAAAAGGAAAAAATGACGTTAAAATAAATAGATAAAAGAAAGTAAAGAGTCAAATTTAAATGAAGTACAAATTGCATAAGGAGTCTTACATCCGTAACACATGAGTTGTCCCAATCTTTGTCATCATAAATTGTTGAATATCCCTTGTGTGTTAGATTAGATACACCTATATAACACAATAGTACAAATTTAAAGTGCATGTCAAAATTCAATGTATAGTAAAATTTAACTCCACAAATAAAATCAAGAATGAGTTACCTCTCATTTCAGCAGCCCATAATCAGTCTTGAGCACACATTAACGCTTCCAATGTCTTTGGATGAAGCCTCCTACGGTGAGGACTCACTAACCTACCACTTGTTGAATATAAGAGAAAAAAGTTGTCACTGCTGTTGACATAATAACACTACAATTGCTAAAGCAAGAATGTGAAGTTTCCTAGAATTCATTTGCAAGTTAAGGTTAATACATTGCAATATATCTCAAACCAAGGAATAAGTGTGACATAAGCACCTATTACATCACATCTGAAGCCAAACTCATAAATGCAATTTCTAAAAGCCAAAGCCAAATCTAAAGTTGTTTTCCTTCAACAGTTTGTCCAACTAAGATAGCCCTTTCAAGCTTGCTCTACATTACTCTTCTCTTTAAACTATATTATTTTACATACATGGCAATCACTACAACTTAGCTTATGAATCAGAAATATCGTTCAAATTACTTTTACTCTCCATAATTATGTCATTTATCATAATTACGTATCAATGATCAAACCCCGCGAAAATATAAATTGTTTCCAACTACCCTGGTACTGGACAACATTAGAAAATTTAAATATCTGCTATAATTGGTTTATGAACACACTGATGTAACTCACTTCTGCAAGCTCTCAATTTTGCAACGCCATGTAGCCTGCAAACTCGGTGAATTGAGAGAGAGAGAGAGAGAGAGAGAGAGAGCTAATACTTCAGTGCCTAGGCAAAAAAAAGGAGATTGAGAAAAAAGGTTATCATGCTTCTATGTAACAAGTGTCACTTTTAGGATGACATCAGTAAAACTGGTGAAGAGATTGAGAAAAAAGATTTGAGAAAAAGGTTAAAAGGGTAGTTACATGACAAATGTTGCTCTTCGGATGACATAAACAAAAGACTATTGTGTGCCTATCTATTTACGGCATTGATATTGCCGCTGCCACAATGAACTAAGCCATTCCATACTAGTTTCTGTTGCTAGGTCTACTGTTGCATCCTCTGTCTTGATTGTTGTACCAATTGAGTTGAAAGAACCCCTCAAAACTTTGCTTCATTGAATGGCCATAAGCATAATGATTCTTTATCATACTTACAGGCAACGCCGAGCAAAGAAATTTCCTGACATAATGAAAAATTGGGGAAAATAGTAATTTCGCTCGTAACTTGGATTAGCTTACTCCACTTAGTCACTAAAAGTTAAGACAATCGCAATTACAAATTCCACTAAAGAAAAATTTACATGAGCTATTCCAGATTAGGAGTGAAGTTATCATCTTCCAACTTTTTGTTGATGTTTTGCTAAAACATCAACAAAAAGGCATAAAGTGGCACGCCAAAGGTGATCGAATTCTTAAGCTCTCGTTATGTGGTTCTTAAATCCTGAATGTGGCTACAAGTGGTGGATTCATTAAAACTAGTGCAAGGATCTTTTTGCTGTATTCTCTAGCGAATTTCGTACGAATAAGACTCGAACTTTACAGACATCATCGGTTCAATCTCGGGTAGTCGATGCTCAAATGCACTTGAGCAAACAGTACTCAAAACATAGTTGGCCTTCACCCCAGTAGAGTGATCCACCATATCCCTATTCAGAGAAGGAAAGGCAAAAGAAGAGAAAATGGGTGCTCCTATTCTTTCATTGCACATTTTAGAACTTCTAAAAATTAATGGAGCTTACCTTTGTGAATTGTGATTTGGTATCAAATCTTCACTACTACCCAGGTGATGCTAAGATTGCTTCCAAGTTCCAGCAGGTCAGTCAGTCGCGATTCTTCCAATCTTGCTTCCAATGGCAGGAGATTCAGTCACGGCTGGTGGCCGGTGGGGAAGCTTGGCGGAGTAGCTGACAGGGAGAGAACAACGAACGAAGAGCTGCGGCGGCTGGTGGGGAAGCTCGGCGGCGTCGCCGAGAGGGAGAGAACAGAGAAGGAGGAGCTGCGGTAGTGCGGTGGCTGCCTGGTTGGTGGGGAATCTCGCCGGAGTCACCGAGAAGGAGATAACAGAGAAGGAGGAGCTGCGGTAGTACGGTGGCTGCCTGGTTGGTGGGGAATCTCGCGATTCTCGCCGGAGTCGCCGAGAATGAGATAACAGAGAAGGAGGAGAGGCAGCTGGGCGGCAGAGGGACTAAGTGAGAGAAGGTGGACCTTTTAGGGTTTATGATGTATATATAGGTAAGGATAGACGGCTAGGATTAAATCAAGTTAATGGTTAAAATAGCGGGGCAGGAGTGGGTCGCTAGGCGGGTCGGATACCGGGGCGGGCCAGATGAAATACCACACCCGACCCTAACCCGCTGCGGATTTTTTTTAAAAAAACCATGCCCGCCCCGTGATCCGGTCAAAGTCAAAATGACCCGCTCCTATCGGACCGGGGCGGGGCAGGGATCCGCCGGTTGCGGGTTTGATTGCCATCCCTACCCGAAGTTCGGGGTATTACAGATTGCTTTAGGAAAGAAGATATTTAAAGGATAAGACTGTGATCTTCTAGTGATTAGCTCTAACAACTAATAGTTATAAGCTGTAAAGGTGGTTATGATTTAGATATATAAATGATGTGGTAGTTTAGAGACTTCAACTTTGGTGGATGCGAGATATATGTGAAATTAAGGTAATACTTTTCTCTGTGAATGGATTTGGAGATAGTTTGAGCTGGTTTGGTTTGAGGTATCAGAGTGCACAGTGGAAGCGTTGTGGTCTTTTGGTGTGACGTGTAAGTGCTTATTGATATTGGTTATCCATATTGGTTAAGTCAGTGTAGTATGCTTCAAATGCTACCTGACGGTGTTAATTTTGGTGTCAAACTCATAAAAATAGATGGGAAAAATATTTAGGCCTAATCACAAAACGGTACCCTCAAGTTTGTCCCAAGTATACCTTTAGTACCCAAGTTTGAAAGTGTGTCAAAGAAGTACTCAACTTTGAAAAAGCGTACAAAATTAGTACTTCGGCTGACAGGTGACGGATATCGTTAAAAAATCCGAGAAGTAAGACTCTCATTATGAAAAAAAGAACATAAAAATTTTTTTTTTTTTGGTCACGTGGACCGTTCTTTTTACTTTTTCAATGCACATCGACCTTTTTTACATTTTCAATGCACATTTATTATTCTTCTCTCTCTCCCCTTCTTTTTTTTCTTTATCTCTCTCACTCACACGCATACCCATCACCCTCTCTCTTTCTTCTTCTTCTTCTCCTTCTCCTTCTCCTTCTCTCTCTCTCTCTCTCTCTCTCTCTCTCTCTCCTTTTTCTTTCTTTCTCACATGCAGATCCATCACACACTTTCTCTCTCTATTTTCTTCTTCTTCTTCTTCTTTTTCTCTCTCTCTCTTCTCCTCCTTCATTCCACCATAGCACACGGCACTGTTAGTAAGTTTACTACCGGTGTGTAAGAGATCTAATTCACAAGGATGTACATTAGGTCATTTAGGTGTAACTAATTAAGCATTCATGGAAGCCTGTATAGAACATTCTTTGCATTTGTTTAGTTTCCCGAGAATAATGTTGCAGAGCTTACTCATGGTGCAAACAATTTAATTATGATAGGCTTCACGCATGCGCACCAAAATGGAGGACCTAGTTTTGCATTGGATTGGGGATCTTTAGAGGACAGTTTCACTGCACTTACTTAGCCTACAACAAGCATGAGATGATGGCTCGCAACATTTTAACTATATGAATGCAAAATTCTTCCCTATTTTATGATTATTAAACTATTGGATCAAGTCTTTGTTATATATGTACCCTTGTGTAGAAACTAGAAACATCAAGTATACCTCCCTAATAAATGACTATCTTTAAGCTTTCAAAGCCACGTGTCATGTTTTCATTTGTCCTTTGACATATGTTTGTTTTATTTTCTCATGATTCCATGATACTTCTCCCAGATTTTTGGCTTAACCGCATAATCTTGAGTTTTCCCTAAATAACACTGTTTTTAAACTTAATTACCTACCTACTCCATTTTGAAACTTATTTATCCGCATACCACATTTTTAGAAATTACGGTTTAGAACTACGACTTTAAAGTAGAAAACGTGATTTAGAACCACGTTTTCATTTCTTTTTTTCATTTTCTACGTAATTTCTCAAAATCTAAGAAAACAAAAGAAGAAACTGTAGGGAAAAAAAAGGAGCGCGTTTGGTTTTCATTTCAACAAAAATCATGGTAAGAAACCACGACTTCAAAAGAAAGCGCCTTTAGAAAGGATTTCTATTGAAAACTTGATTCTCGAAGGCAATTTATATTAATCGACGTTGGTCTCAAAACGTTGTTACAAATCACGATTTATTCTAAAGACGTGGTTTCAAAATGCGAATACTATTTCTCAACCTCAATTTTGTTTAACTCGACTTAGGCAGGGCATTTTGGTAAAAGAAACCGTTGACTACACTATGTAGTGGACGGTTTCCTTTAAAAAAAAAAAGATTTGGGCTGGCGCGGACAACTTATCCCATTTTGTCCGCGCGGTCAACGGATCAGCTCATATATATATATATATATTTATATATATAGACACACACACACTAAAAACGTGGTTCTAAATCACGTTTTCTATTTTAAAATCGTGTTTCTAAACCGAGATTTTCAAAAGTATGGTATGCGGATAAATAAGTTTCAAAATAAAGTAGATATGTAATAGGTTTTAAAACAGTACTGTATTATTTAAGGAAAAAACTCATTCATTCTCTCCTCGCCACATGTCATCTTCTGGGTGGTTCCCTTTACTTTAAAAAGTTTATCGATTTTTGTGCCTTTAGTTTTTTTACCCAAAACTTCTGTTGACAATATCTCATTCATTCGATCTCCGATTGAGCTGATTTTTATTTCGATTTTTATTTTTGTTCTCTTCAGTTTGAGTCTACAATGACTATTTTTAGGCTTCGAAGGAATATTCACTAAACTTATCAAATTACTTTGGGGTGATATTTGTGTTTGAAAGTCACTTTTAATTATCGTGACTTATATGTGACGCGCCGGTTGTGATATTTGATATGGTATAATCATGATTTGTGATGCTTAATAATAAGCAATTGTGTATGTGACACCCACATGATTTGATAAATGTATTTTAATATTCGACTTATTGATTATGTAACCCCTTCTTCAGTCGATTTGTTATTCGTGTGTGAATTGATATTCGACTTATTGATTATTTAACCCCTTTTCGGTCGCTTCTGTTATTCCCTTGTGAAATTTGATTGAGTTATCTGAATTCGTATTTATTGGTTCTATTCGATAACTCAAATTTGTTATTCGTTTTTGGTAACCATCTTTTGGTCACCTTTGTTATTCGTTTGTGAAATTTGACTGAATTATCTAAATTCTTATTTATTGGCTCTACTCGATAACTCATGTTTCATATTCGTTCTGGCCTTCTGTGTGTAAAATCTCTTACTGGGCAATTCACGCTCACCCCTTACTTTTTGTTTCTGTCCCCTTCCAGGCTAAGAGTATCATGAAGGACGAGATGTTATTACAACAATGTAATTACTTTAGTGTTTGATATTGAGAATAATAGAGGTTATAAATTCTTTAGACGAATTATTGGTTAGTTGATTTCTTTTACTTTGGATTCAGATATTTTGTCTGAGAGATTTGTAATAAAACTTTAAAGTATTTTGGAGTTAAGTTTGTGAAATTTAGATAATTATGCCTTGCGATATTTTAGATGCTCTGCTTGACCTTTATAATAATTACGTTGTCGACGTGTTTGGATTTTGGTTAAGGACGCATACAGCCTCTCAGTTTCGGGGCGTTACATTATTAGCCCCAACTGAATGATGAGGTCAAGAGGTGTGTGAAGCCTTGTCCTGTGTGCCAACAAGACAAGGTGCATTACTTGACTCATTGTCCATGCTCACCCGTCCGAGGGAGAATGTAAGCATGGACTTGCGTCGTACAAAATGTGGCTCGATTGTGGACTATGGTGATGGTAGAACAAATTTTCCAAATATGGAACCTTTATGGAGACACCAGGTGATTGCACAGCTCAAGAAGCGGCCCAACTAATTTGGAGTTCAATAAAGTGAAGCATTTGGGTCTATCCCTTGTAATTAGTGACTAGGATCCTCGCTTCACCAAAAAGTCTTGGACAAAGCTGTTTAAAAGTCATAGGCTCGTAGCTTGAACTTCTTGATGGGCTTCCACCGTCTGACCGATGGATAGACATCACAAGTGAATGCTTAAGTGGAATTTAGCTTGGGGCACTTTGTGATTGCCAACCAAAAATAGACTGAACTAAACTCCTACATGTAGAATATTTTTTATATAACTCATAGAAATTCGTGAATCAAAACCTATGTAAGATTTATGTATTGCCGGGTAAGTATATAGAAGCCCATTGGCATTGGCCAGACGTGGCTAAGTCGTGTAACGACGAGGCCAATGTAGCGCGTTCTTACCTTGACATGTTTTTCCAACAAATAAAGAAATAAGGGCAGACGAGACGACGGTGTAGCGGTACCAACTTGAGGATAATGTGATAGCAAAGCTATTGCCACATCTATTCAAGGCCCAGGAAAGGTGCATAACAGGCTAGTGCAGAGGCATGATGGGCCATTTACTATCATGGTGAAGGTTAGAAAAGTGTCCTAGCATTTAGAGTTGTCGCTGATCCATCTGGTCTTCCATGGATTCTATTGAATCTATACCATGTCGACAAGGAAGACGCTAGTCGAGGACAGAGTCACAGAGCACTACAGTTGTTGTTAAGTCCTTTGACAAGAAGGCCTAAGTGAGAGGATCGATCAAATACGCTAAGTTCCACCAGCAAGGCACTACTTGATTAGGTGGGAGAGAGTCTCCTGCTCTGCACAAAAAGGGGCAAAGTTTAGATTACGCCATTCGAAAACTTGTGAGGACACAACATGGCAAAGCCTCAACAAAAGGGGCAAAGTCCTTTCTCTTAACATTGTCTTGTATATATTAGAGAACCGTACAAACTTGTTGAATGTTTACATATATAAATGTTCTTAGTCAAGAATTCTAGACATCATTGCACACTGTAGGATATAAAAGATCACCATTATCCTATGAGAAGGCGAACATGTATTAATAGGGACAATGAAAATTTTGTTTTATCGACGAACTTTTAACGACAGATCAAAATCTATCACTAAAATTGACCTTTAGCAATGGATTAATCCATCGGTAAATGTCCGTCAAAAGATCTTTAACGACGGACTTTTACCGATGGATTAATACCAACGAAACTATATGTCACTAAACATGATTTTTTTTTCTATTTTTCTTTAAAAAAAAGTTTCGGAATGATTTAAAGATAACTTTTAGGGACGGACTTCAAGCGAAGGCCAGAAATCCGTCGTTGAAAGGTGTTAATGAGACATAAAACCCTAACCCTTCTTATTTTCCACCCTTCGCACATCTTCCCCCTTCTCTCTGTCCCTCTCATTTTCTCTCTCTATCTCCTCTAACCCATGTCGCCCACCTCGCACACCACCCACCATCACCGTCCCCGCCCTCATTCACTCCCTCACATACGTCACCTTTGCTGCCCACCTCCCACGCCATCCACCTCAAAGCAACTCCCCCCCTCCCCCCACCGCCACCCCCCCATCCCCGCTACCACCACCCTTCCCAACTATTAAAACCACCGGCCATAAAACTGGCCTAGGTATCTTATTTGATTTGTAAAACAGAAAGTTTGATTAGATATTCAAGCGCAGATCAGAAAATGGCGGCAAGAGAGAGGCATGTAAGCGCTAAGAAATCAAAGTGTTGAAGTGTTTGAAACTGTAAATTTATCTAATTCCTTCATGCCGCAGACTCTCGTAAGCCTCGAAACTCAACGGTAGTTCTCACCTACGGGCTATTCAATTCTTTAGTGATTAATTTTTAGTTATGTATTACCCTCGGTAGCATCTCTTTCAATCTAGAAACCGGTTATAATTATGCTCTTTAACCTCGTTTCTTGTCATTATGGTGGTACAATATCACGTGCATTCGCCGATCGAATGTCCTTGCCAATTTTGATTGTATGGCATGGATATTTCACCCTTTAGAACATCCTATAATGTATCCAGCGTTTAATTTATTTGTATAGTGATGTTAAGTACCACGTACAGCTAAATCCATAATCTTGCAAGATGGCTCCAGCAAGACTCCTGCTTCAGCTTGGCACGAAAGAGGATGCAATTACAAGAAATCTGGGTGCCTAAAGAAGTAATGTGAATGTTTGATCTTTTCTTAAAATGATGTTATTAGTTAACTAGAAGTAATGGTTTTCTTTTGAAGGGCGGCGTTGGATGCTCGATTAACTACAGGTGTGAAGGGTGTAAGAATGCACCTGGTAGAATAGAAGGTAAATGTCTTTTTAAGAAACTTTGGTCATCGAGTTTTCTCCTTGTGGGTAATTGGGATTAGTGATTAACAATATTTAGTTTCATTTCCATCGCCTTTTCAGATTTAATTTGAGTCGTATTTTCAACTTGGTAAATTTTAATTTCTTTGAGACTTATCCTTTAGTTATGTTTAACTTGTGTTCTTCTATGCCACCTTTTTTCTTTGTCCAGTTTTATAGGCATTTAATTGAATAAGTCTATGGTTTTGAGGAAGCCAATATGGTTATGTCAGAAGGGGAGTTAAAAACTTGTTTATGGTTTTGAGGAAGCTGATATGGTTCTGTCACAAGGGGATTTATGGTTGTGCCTTCCATTTCAGCTTTCCATTTGTGCAGGAAAGAGATGATGACCAAATGGCAAGCTGGACAAAGATGATCAAAGTGCAAAATATAAAGACTTTTTGATTCATTATATTGAGCTCTTTGTTGATTGAAATGTGGTTTTTTGGGAATCATATCTACACAAGTATTTTATGAATTTTGTTAACTCTTTGCATAGACAAATGACGTTGCTGATAAATATGGAATTTAAGTTAATATTTCTTTCATCTCATCATTACTTTTTATTGACGAACTTATTCAACACAAATAAATGAACGGTTAACATCTCTCAACGAAATGGATTCATAAACAAAAGGAGGGGGTTGACCACTATATTCGTAATGAAAGGTTTGGATTTTAAAGAGTAATATTAAGAAATATTTTTAAACCTTTTGGATTTTAAAGGGTAATTTCTTTGCTAAAAGTGATGTAAATACCAGTTAGGTTTTTTAGCAACGAATGGATTGTCACTAAAAGTCTCTAATTTTATCAATGGACTTTTAGTGACGGACAATCAGTCTCTAAAACTAGTTCAACTATTATAGATGAACTTTTAGCAAATGAAATTCCGTCAATAAATGTCTTTTTTGAACTTTTTCACCAAAAAATAAAAATAGGAAAATTCTCGAAAATATCTTTACTGACGGCCGTTGGAAAAAAACATTTGAATCCGTCGATAAAAGTAAAATTTTTATCGACAGATCGTCAAAATCCGTCACTAATTTCTTAGCAACGGAATTTTTACCAACGAACTTTTACAGAAAGAATTTTCATTGGTAAAAGTCTTTAGCGATGAATTTGGGATCTTTAGCTATGTAAAACTCCGTCACTAAGGACTTTCTTTGTCGTAGAGGGAGGCCACCCTTAGGCGGAACGACCCAAGCAATCCAACAATCATAATCTCTTTTATATTCTCCTCCTAGACTTTTAGTATCTTTGTTCTTTGTCTAGCTCTTGTCCTTGCCCAGTACAGGGGTTAGGCTGAACCTGTCATCTTTGTGGGGGGGGGGGGGGGGGTGTATCTTTGACTATTCAAACTGCAAATAAAAAGTTCACTTGAGTAAACTCTTTCTCCCACTTCTTTCAACACCGCCTCTATTACACCCCCGATCCGAAGGCAGACCTTCAGATGTTATTTCAAAATATTCCCCCTTACGAGAAGTATATAGCCAAAATATTTACAAAAATGGAACCTCAAAAGAGGTAATCAAAGCTCTAAAACATAATACAACTCCACTTCTCGTATTAATCATAAATATCTAGTAATTGCAAGGAAAATTTGACGCAAATAATTTTTAACCATTTGGGTTACCTAAAGTTACTTATCCAAAATGTTACAAGTTCTTATTGTCAAGTCATTATGGATAATTAAAGAACAACTCCAAGCTCATACATATAGCTAACACCCCTACTAGTGTCTCATCTTAATTACCTGAAATGGAAGGAAAAGGAGGGTGAGTACAAAGCTCATCAAAGATAACGCACAAGAACCAATGGAATAATCGCAAGTATTCAATAACATATAGCTGAGTCAAAATGAAACATATCGAAACGAAATAGCAAAAACGGTAAATAATTTTAGCACGACAAATAAATCTCATTTCGTGATATTAACTCATCAAAGGTCAAATCAAAGTCAACGGCTCATAGTCGAATAACTGAACTAATAATCAGATACTATACAATCACGTAATACATGACTATAAAACACATTAACTCCAATTACTTAATACGTGACTGTAAAGCATATTAACCTAGCATGCGAAGGTTCTAAGTTTATTTTTTGCATACCGGTAGCAATTGTCATATTATATTATGGCACGACGTTAATCTAAGCATGTGAATGCTCTAATATTAGTTTAATTCAAAGGGTCAAGGGATATGGGCCGCCTGACAAGAAACGAGTAAGATAGTTCAAGTGTTTTGCGGTGTCAAAATATCAGCTTTTACAATGACCAATAACTTTCAAACTCGATTTCAATCAAGAAATAAAAGGATTTTAAAGGTAAAGAGGACTCTTTTAAGGATTTCATAATATGTGGAATCATAAAAAGCAAAAGAGAAATAAAGGAGATATAGCAAATCAAAGTGAGTTAATCGGTAAGTGTCAAAATATATCAAAAGATTCTAATACAATCTTGAACTAGAAACTTGAATAAGACACTTCATGGGTTTCAGAATGTCCAAGATCATAAAAAACCAATGAAAAATAAAGGATAAAGAGCTAATTGAAGTTGGATGACTTGAATTGCTAGAAACATTAGCATAAAAATGTTAAGATGCATTATCGAATATTATCAATTGGATTATGGAAAAACTACTACAAAGTTTTAGTAGTTGGTTTGCGGTTTTCAAAAACTGTAAGAACATAGAAGATAGATAAAGAACAAAAAAGTTACGAATTTTTTAAGTTACTTCACAAATTACTAATAAACGGACTGTGAATCAAGTTAATAATAAAAAAAAAACAAAGGATTTTATATCCAATCTATCGTAAGGATAAAAAAAAATGTAACTAGGGTTATAGAGCATCAACAAATCCCTTCTAAACAATAAATCAATTGTGAAAGGATTGATAATCAAATCTCAGATAGGGTAAATGCGTGGAAAAAAAAAAACACTTCTTCAATTTATGCAATAACCTTCACCGAGTTGTGTAAGCCTCCAAAAATTTCAGAACCTATATAATTTGAATCAAACCACTTACATTAAAATCTTCAGAAGAACGACTCTAATTTTATTCAATTTCTCACTATGATCAAAGTGGGTTTAAGATCACTTACGAACTGTGAATAAAAAATTGCGAGGCTCCAAACCCTATGTTTTCCCTTTTACTATATCTCTGTAAGCCAAAACTAAAAGTATCAATAAAACAGAATTGACTAGCACGTAAATCTCTAGATCTCCTTCGCCATAGCGCCACGCCACCTCACAGTATTACGCGTCGTCACTGTAATGCTATCGAAGCAACCATACATGAGGACAAAAAAAGGTTAAGAAGTGACACGACAACGTCACCGCCCTATGGGTGGAATCCTGCCGCCGACCACTACCATGAAGTTGCCAGGCAGCAAAGACAAACCAAAAAAAAAAAAAAAAACCAAATGCCACACCACCGGAGTCAAGGGCGGCCACAAATCACTGTTGCGCAGCGCATGACCACATATTGCATTATCGCTCCCATGGGTTAAAGCCCCAACAACGCCCTCACCGCCGTTCACCACAATTGGTTATACAGCCATCACCAGGTCATCCACAATCACAGGCCACCGTCAAGGAAAACCACCGCTACCTCTTTCCAATTGTTGTCTTCTCCCGCTTCATCAAAAAAAAAAAAAAATTTGTGACAAGAGCGCCGCCACCGTCAGCCATTATCGACGACCATTGTGGCAAAATCCTTGCACAACCACCAAACCCATGCGGTTGAGATTCCACTGCCATGACAATAGGCAGTGCCTTTTCGGCCCCATCACCACCATGACTATCGGCAGCGCTATCAGCGCCATGGGAAAAGCACTGCATCACTATTGTCCCGCCATGGTGATGTCTCATTGCAGCGCTGCTGCAAAATCTGAAGGCCATCCGTTCGTTAGATTTGAGTAGTGGCGACCGGCGATAGCCGTCTTTAACTCTGGCATCCCGATGACCGGTGCCACCTTTGTTCGAGATCCAACTGCAGGATTTCCTCTTCAGTCACCACCTCGCCAGAGTCAAGTTGAGTGGTGGCGCCGAGACACTGTCCTCATCTTTACTCGAGAGAGAGGATGGGCAGAATAGAAACAAGGTGCACTCCTTCTTTTTAGAAAATTCTACTTCCCCCCATAAAGTTGCACACTCATAGTTTAGACCTGCAAGGTCTTATTTGTGCAACTTATGCCACAACATTTTAAAAGCGTTAAGCTATTAACCCATAATTATGCATATTTATATTTTGGACCCAAAGGATCTTATTTATTCAACATATACAACAATTTTCAAATTTGTTTTACGTGATTAACCCATGCACAATGCATATTCGTATTTAAGAGTTAAAAGGGTCTTATTTGTTGGACTTAGGCCTCATGCTTTCTAAAGCAATAAGCTTTCAAAGGGAAAAGGCCAATTTAAATTTGGGACTTGCAGGGTCTCATTTACTGGACATGTGCCACATCTTTTTTAAAGCATGAAAATTTACATGCAAATGGATATTTATATTCAAGACCCATAGGGTCTAATTTAATTCACGTATACTACACATTTTTTTCGTCAACCCGCATTTCATTGTGCGTATCTGTCATTAATAATAAACTAGTTATAATTTTAGACGCTAGCAAGCTTTCCAAAAGCTTCTTCCTATGCGCTTCTATTACCTAGACTTATTTATTTTTTGTCTAGCATTATTCAGTTACGTCAACTGGCGCAAGCACATTACATATCAGGTCTTTAAGTGCTACAACTTTTTTAAGCTCACTTGCGACATGAAATGAAGTGCACCCCCTGTCGTCTAATCTACAAAAAGCCCTAATGGGGCCATGAAATATGAGCAGCGCTCTTATTCTACGTTAAAAACATAGTGCCACATATAAGTTCATATGTTTTTATATTTTAAGTTGCTATTTTTTAGTCATGTATTTTTTCTTGTTGCAAGGGCTTAAACGGCGCCCGTGAGCATCAATAGTGATGTATAAACTGCTTCATCAAGCAAGGAACAAATTTACAACACCCTACGACTTGAAGTCACGCCGGTTTCCGCAGCAGCATCTTGCCAACTCGGCACTACTTATTATCTCGTAATACATTCGGTCCTCTACGGACCTTTGTCTGTGTCATATTCACATAACTATGCATTGATAAAAAAATCTTATAGTAATGGAGGCGCGCACGCTTCCAATGCATCTAGCGAATCAGAGTACATCGCCGGCCTCTGCAGATAAGCATCGTAATATGTCTGGTATAACTAAATATGTATGGTATAACTGCAAGCTCAAGCATGCAACTAGCAAATTGAATCTAGTTTCCTCTCCGTATATCAGTAAACTGAGGCAACTGCTTTAATTAATGATCACCCAATGACCTTCTGCTCAAACGGACTTCGCGTTCTTTATATTGATTGTCAGTTACATCTTGCTTAGACGGACTCCACGTCCTCTAAGTTAATATACTCATCCAGCCGAGCAAACAAATTATGGTATTCTATATTGCTTCTACAGGTCTTCTTGTTACCGTGCCCTACATATAGGCTGAAAAGTCGTCTTTATATATTCATTCCTTCTCAAAGGTAATGGAGCTTCATGTTTTACGATATCATCAATATTGCAGGCTTAATGCGTTAAGCCCTCTCTGATAGGGGGGCTTTCTAACAGCGGCCATATTACGGGCTCAGCACCTTCTTATTTAGCCTCACAGCAACAAGTACTTGTTACTTCGACCGCAACCCTCAAGGGTATTTACATGAGCTTTGAGCTCCATCCGCCCTCAAGGGTGCGTACGAGAACTCCCTAAGTTCTGTCAAACCCCCAAAGGTATTTACACGAGCTTAGCGCTCCATCCGCCCTCAAGGGTGCGCACAAGAACTCTAAGTACCGCCAAAGCCACAAAGGTATTTACATGAGCTTTGTGCTCCATTAGCCCTTAAGGGCACGTACGAGAACTCTAAGTTCTGTCAAACCCTTAAGGGTACTTGCATGAGCTTTTTGCTCCATTAGCCCACAAGGGCGCTTACTAGAACTCTACATTCCATAAGCCTCCAAGGGCGGTCCCTCAAGGGATGAACACCCTCAAAGGTGAGGATAGAATCAAGATCTATCTGAACGGTTTATCTACAGTTCTAACCAGTGAAACGACAAAGCACTCTGCGGGACTTCATCACCCCACCACTTTTTGTCAATTCAAAACCTAGCCAAGTGTGAGTGCGAGGCTTCTTTGCCAGCTCTTAGCTGATGATAAGAGTTCGCATGAAAGTAAAATGCAAGCATGATGTGGTCAGCCCAAGCTAAAGAACACATATTTGCACAAAACAAACACCCTCTAACGGAGAGGTAAAGACTATGTTGTCAAGTGAAACCCCTCAAGGGGGCATTCAAACGCTTAAGCAAATATGTACAAGCACAAGCAGTAACTTGCATACACAGCTTTGTGTCCTCTCCCCAGAGAGGTTACCACGAGGCACAGTTCTAAAGGATCTCAATGTAATATCCCACATCGGTTGTGGGAGAGTTTGCGATTGGCTTTATAAGACTCTGCCTATGAACTCATAAGTACCTACTTGGCTAGCCCTTTTGAGGAAGGCAATGCCCTATGGTGGGGCCGTGGACCGGGTCGTTACAGATGGTATCAGAGCCGACTCTCGAAAGCTCGGGCTGGGCCATCCAGTCGGGTTGCCGATGGTTGGGGGAGACGAAGGCAAGCCCGGGTATATCCCACATCAAGAGGATGGTTGGGGCAACGAAGGGTGAGCCGGGTATATCCCACATTGGCTAGAGAGGAAGGTTATGGGCTATGTGTGATCGAGCCTTAGCGAGGACGCTAAGGAATAAGGTGGGGAGATTGTAATATCCCACATCGGTTGTGGGAGAGTTTGCGATTGGCCTTATAAGACCCTGCCTATGAACTTATAAGTACCTACTTGGCTAGCCCTTTTGAGGGAGGCAATGCCCTGTGGTGGGGCCGTGGACCGGGTCGTTACTGATGGTATCAGAGCCAACTCTCGAAAGCTCGGGCTGGGGTGTCCAGTCGGGTTGCCGATGGTTGGGGGAAACGAAGGCAAGCCCGGGTATATCCCACATCAAGAGGATGGTTGGGGCAACGAAGGGTGAGCTGGGTATATCCCACATTGGCTAGAGAGGAAGATTCTGGGCTATGTGTGATCGAGCCTTAGCGAGGACACTAAGGAATAAGGTGGGGAGATTGTAATATCCCACATCGGTTGTGGGAGAGTTTATAATTGGCCTTGAAAGACCCTGCCTATGAACTCATAAGTACCTACTTGGCTAGCCCTTTTGAGGAAGGCGATACCCTGTGGTGGGGCCGTGGACCGGGTCGTTACAGATGGTATTAGAGCCGACTCTCGAAAGCTCGGGCTGGACTGTCCAGTCGGGTTGCCGATGGTTGGGGGAAACGAAGGCAAGCCTGGGTATATCCCACGTCAAGAGGATGGTTGGGGCAACGAAGGGTGAGCCGGGTATATCCCACATTGGCTAGAGAGGAAGATTCTGGGCTATGTGTGATCGAGCCTTAGCGAGGACGCTAAGGAATAAGGTGGGGAGATTGTAATATCCCACATCGGTTGTGGGAGAGTTTGCGATTGGCCTTATAAGACTCTGCCTATGAACTCATAAGTACCTACTTGGCTAGCCCTTTTGAGGAAGGCAATGCCCTGTGGTGGGGCCGTGGACCGGGTCGTTACAGATGGTATCAGAGCCGACTCTCGAAAGCTCGGGCTGGGCCATCCAGTCGGGTTGCCGATGGTTGGGGGAAACGAAGGCAAGCCCGGGTATATCCCACATCAAGAGGATGGTTGGGGCAACGAAGGGTGAGCCGGGTATATCCCACATTGGCTAGAGAGGAAGGTTATGGGCTATGTGTGATCGAGCCTTAGTGAGGACGCTAAGGAATAAGGTGGGGAGATTGTAATATCCCACATCGGTTGTGGGAGAGTTTGCGATTGGCCTTATAAGACCCTGCCTATGAACTCATAAGTACCTACTTGGCTAGCCCTTTTGAGGGAGGCAATGCCCTGTGGTGGGGCCGTGGACCGGGTCGTTACACTCAAGATCCCATGATTCGTCTTCTAAAAAACTATTCCAACTAGTCTGCTTGGGCAAAATTTTAAGACCTAGCACTCAAGAGCTAAAGTTCTAGCAGCCTATTTGGGAAAAGTTCATGGCTTAAGTTTCAAAGAGCTTAGGTCCGAGTACATGGAGTAGAGAAATATTATTCACCCCTACAAGCGGATGAAAGATCCCTTACGAATCTGATGCGTGCCTCAAGACACCTGGTATGACTTCTTCAGCCAAACATTTTGGCTAAGAAAGTGGGGGGCTTATGATATAACTCAAAAATACACTACCAATAATTGGGGGACACCCATAATTTCCAGTAAAACTAGGTCAATCTACAAGATTAAGAATTAGGATTCTAAAAGAGTTCTCAAGGATTGTGATGTGATCCTCAAGGATCCTAACGCGATCCTAACATATTTAGCCCACGACCCAGTCCTACTAGGGGTTTTCTGCCTATAGCTATATAAAGGGGACTACCCCCAGGTACGCAGATGATTACACACAACGATATAGTCTTTGATGCTTTTTTAGAGTTACTATCATGTACCTACGCTCAGATTTAAGCATCAGAGAGTTCTCTGCCGAGAACCCCATCCAGTGGTCACTCCTTTTCTGTCTTGTAGGTCATCGGTCCAAGTTAGGGTTCCAGAACATATGCAGAACATATTTTTAGCCGCAACATAGGTTATTATAGGTATGTTGTGGTTGTTCTTGATTGTGGTTATCCTCCAACTATTGTAAAGATTTAAATATTAAGGGCTATTTCACCATTCACCTTAAATTTCTTCACGTAGCCCATTTAGTACTTGACCCTTTTTTTAGTACCAATTTAGTCCTTCAAGTAAAAGTTATTTTCATTGTAAACCTTTCGTCTCAATTTTGTTTAGAATGTGAACAAACGCATGCTAACAAAGGGGGAATATTGGAGTCTTTTCACTAGGCGGATTCAAAAATTCCAAAACTTAAAAACACGAATCTATTTTGTGCACCATCTAACCCAATTTTGCCTTAAACTTTTGAATGCTCACCCACTAAACAATACACTACAAGAAAACACATTTTTAGCGACGGATTTTTACCGACGGACAAAAATCCGTCGGTAAAACTAGTTTAACCGACGGATTTTACCGTCGGTAAAAGTCTGTCGTTAAAAACTTATTACCGACGAAGTTAGTGTCGGCAAAAGTTTTTGCCGACAATGTTTTTGCGGCGGTCTTTTAGCGACGGAATTACCGTCGCTAAAACGTTTTTACAAAATTAATGTTTTCTAGAGTTTTAAAAAATTGTTTTAGCGACAGGAATAATCCGTCGCTAAAACTTCCGTCGATAAATGTCATGATTTATTGACGGACTTTTAGCGACGGATTTGTCCCGTCGCTAAAAGTCCTCGATTAAAACAAACAGATCTGGCTTTCTTTCTCTTCCCCCGTTTCTCTCTCTGAAAAAACTCCCATCGCTGTTCTGAGCTCCGGCGACCAACCTCCATGGTGACCCACCTCCGGCGATCCCCCTCCACGGTGACCCACCTCTGGCAATCCCCCTCCACGGTGACCCCTCCACTGCACTGCCCCCGCGTGAAAAGCCATCCACTGTCGCCGCGTGAAAAGCCTACCACCATCGTCGCACCACCAACGCCGCTGTGCTCCACGGCTGTTGGATATTGTGCGTTCTTTATTAGAAGGTAAGTTCCCAACACCCTAATTATTTTTTCTACCCTACAAATTTGTTTCATAATTTTCTGCTCATGCTTGATTTTATACGATTTGAATGATTAGCTAGTTGTACGAATGTTGTACAAAAGTGAGTGATTGCCTTTGACCAGGTTCACATGTATCATACCTTAATAGTTGATGCAAATGCGAACACGTAGCAAGTAAAAAAGGAAAAAAAATGCAAATTTGAAAATAAAAATGAGAGGGGCTTGGCCTATCCAAGCCCTCCGAACAGTGGCAACGTACATATTTAATGCAAACCCTGCTGCCCCAAGACCCGAGCAATTCTTTTTTCTCACCTTTAAGAGTTTTAGAAAATCGCTTGTAGTGTATCGAGGAGAGACACTACTGACTTTAGCTGCCATGGAGATGAAATTAAAAGAATTGAACCAGAGATTGAAGACAGAAATGGAAGAATCCGTGAGGAAATGATGAAATTGTATTAAGAGAGAGCGAGAGAGAGAACTGGAGGGAGAGAGAATTCAGTTTCAAATTCACACATTACATGCCTGCCCTTTCTCTCTTGTCCACATTACATGGATCGTAACAGAAATTCAAACTATTGGCGCTGGCGCCATTAACTTATAATAACAAGTGTCGCTAAAGAGCTTTTAAACTAATTATAAAAGAACTCTTCAAACGCTATCGTCTGGCCTGAGCTGTTGGCTTCAAACGATACCGTTTCCCTCTGGCGCGCAATTCTGTTGAGCAGCCTTGTTGACCAGCAAACCTCCATTTCCAGCTGCTGTGATTGGTTTCCTGATGCGAATCTTGAGGGGCCTTGTCTGTCCTTGATTCATTTCAGCTGGTTCCTTAGCTTGACCTTGACCTTCTTCATTGGCTGGAGCAGAACCTTCAGCTGTATGTCTTGGGGACATGACACCGCTTTTCTTCTTTTTTTCCAATCTTGAGGGTTAATTATTTTCTTCTTTTCCAACCCTGGGATACAAATATGAACATCACCAGAAATTAAATGTAAATGAATGTAGTCGAATAACACTAGTTTTTTGTTTTTTTTTTGTTTTTGTACAAACCACGAAAAACAAGGCACCCTTCCGTAAAGAGCCTAACATCCCATCTTAATCAATACCTGCTTTACTTTATCCAAAAAATACGAACAAGATAAAGACATGTTAGAATATGATTTACAAGTATGAATAAATGATTTTAATTTTTTTTCTTCTGTAGTTTAGCTTGAGATTGAATGAACATAGCATCCTTGACAAAGAATATATCTTCCAGATTAATAAGAATAAGACACTTTAATTTGGTTGGATGAGACTGCATTATCTTTTTGGAGGACACATGGGCATGTCAAGCTTCGCCAAAGTTCATAATCTTATGCACCAATGTTCTAAGTCTAGCATGTTGCTCTTTCTTCGAAAGCAATTCTCTTCAAAATCAAAGGATCTTGGAGATTCTTGGTGAATATAATGAGTTTTGGGAATGACACAAATGGAAAGGTAAATGAGTAGAGCTATGGTAGTTGTGCTAGCAAGACGGCGGTGGCACTCTTGGTAGTACGTAGTTATTGGGGTTGGGAAGACAGTGAAGGCGACAATGATGTTGCACGTGATAGTGAAACCTATGACAATGGCAATTGTAGTGTTATGATCAGGTAGATGTAACAGTGATGTTGCACATGATATTGTAATTGTGGCGGTACTAGTGATTTGAGGTGTCCGTGGTTGATAGGATGAAAGTGATATCGACAATAATTGTGATAATCGGTGGTGGCAGTGCTGATGGCAGTATTAACATTATCACAGTGGCAACCATTACATTGATGGTGGCAGCGACGATTAGTACCGTCGCTAAATATTTTATAGAATTTTATAATTTTCGATGATTTTTAAAAAATATATAAGCGACGGAATTATTCCGTCGATAAAAATTCCGTCGTCGGCGAAAGCAGGGCTTTACTGATAGACTTTTATCGACGGCCTAGTCCCGTCGCTAAAAGTCTTATCTAAAATATCAAACCCTAAATTGAATGCCCTGATCGAATCAAACTCTAAATTAAACTAATTGAACCCTAAATTGAATGCCCTAATCCAATTGAACCGTAAATTGAACCCCCTAATTGAACCTTAAATTGAATGTCTGAATTCAACCGAACCCTAAATTGAACTAATAGAACCCCCTAATTGAACCATAAATTGAAGTAACTGAACCCTAATTAAACCCTAAATTGAATGCCTTAATTGAATCGAACCCTAATTTAAACTGATTGAACCCTAAATTGAATGCCCTAATCTAACTGAAACCTAAATTGAACTAATTGAACCTTAAATTGAATGCCCCAAATCAACCGAACCCTAAATTGAATCAATAGAACCCCCTAATTGAACCCTAAATTGATGTAATTGAACCTTAATTAAACCCTGAATTGAATGCCCTAATCGAACTAAACCATAAATTAAACTAATTGAACCCTAAATTGAATGCCCTAATACAATCGAATCCTAAATTAAAATAATTCAAGCGCATCGGATATGTGCATTTTGAACAATTTTTTCCTATTTGAACATTGATAATTTTAAGTTGTTAATTGTGCATTTGAGAATTGTGATTATTGATCTGTGATTTTAGGTTGTTAATTGCTGATTTTAGGTAATTAACTGTTCATTTGAAGTAATTGCGATTATTAATTGATGATTTTAGGTTGTTAATTGATGATTTTAGATTGTTAATTGTGCATTGAGCATTTGAGATATTGAGATTATTGACGGAGGATGGGACCTAATTCGATTGAATGTATGATTTTTGTTAATTTTTATTGCATTGAGCATTTGAGAATTGAGAATTGAGATTTATTACGGAGGATGGGACCCAATTGGATTGAGATACCTGTCAGTTAGCGCAGACACGGACACCACGTCTGATCGACGGTGTCCGACATTTAAAAAATAAATTAACGTATGCCGATGTGTCTGGAGGTGCGTGTTGGTGGGCGTCGGACACGTGTTCGGAAGCGTCGGACACGTGTCCGGAGGTGTCAGACACGTATCAGACACCATATCGACACACTATATGAGGTGTCAAAATTGAGATGGTTGACGGAGGATGGGACCCAATTGGATTGAGATACCTGTTAGTTAGCGCAGACATGGACACCACGTCTGATCGACGGTGTCCGTGTCTGCACAATTAAACCCTACACCTCGGCACAATTAGCCCTAATTAGGACTAATCAGCAATACTCGGCACAATTAAACCCTAATTAGGACTAAATAACCCTAATTAGTCCTAATCAACCCTAATCAGCTATAATTATCCGAATCTAGCCCTTATTAACATTAATTAGCCCTAACATAACCCAATTAAGCCTAATTAGCCCTAATTAGGACTAATCATCACTACTCGGCACAATTAAACCCTAATTAGGACTAAATAACCCTAATTAGTCCTAATCAACCTTAATCAGCTATAATTATTTGAATCTAGCCCTTATTAACATTAATTAGCCCTAACATAACCCAATTAAGCCCAATTAGCCCTAATTAGGACTAATCATCACTACTCGGCACAATTAAACCCTAATTAGGACTAAATAACCCTAATTAGTCCTAATCAACCCTAATCAGCTATAATTATCCGAATCTAGCCCTCATTAATATTAATTAGCCGTAACATAACCCAATTAAGCCTAATTAGCCCTAATTAGGACTAATCAGCACTACTCGGCACAATTAAACCCTAATTAGGACTAAATAACCCTAATTAGTCCTAATCAACCCTAATCAGCTATAATTATCCAAAACTAGCCCTCATTAACATTAATTAGCCCTAACATAACCCAATTAAGCCCAATTAGCCCTAATTAGGACTAATCATCACTACTCGGCACAATTAAACCCTAATTAGGACTAAATAACCCTAATTAGTCCTAATCAACCCTAATCAGCTATAATTAATACTCGTAATTAACCCTAATAACCCAGTTAGCCCTAATTAGCCCTTGTATATCCCATAATT
This sequence comes from Escallonia rubra, assembly GCA_033065855.1. Classification (NCBI taxonomy): domain Eukaryota; kingdom Viridiplantae; phylum Streptophyta; class Magnoliopsida; order Escalloniales; family Escalloniaceae; genus Escallonia; species Escallonia rubra. Next base: position 656,137 of record JAVXUO010002717.1, read on the forward strand.
ACTCCATGTTGGCCAGAGATGGTTCAATTACTCGTTGTTTACAAACCCTGCCTTCTTTATATTAGTTGTTGTTTTGAGAAGTCCATTGGCGACGAGATGGTTCAGCTCGCTGCCAACGAATTCTATTTAATGTGGAATTGGTAACATATGGAACGATCTTTCTGTAATTTTGATATTTCGGAAAGATTCTTGCATATCTTATCAATTTCTGAACGCATGCATGTATAGAAACCTTTAGTTCCCTTTCAAAGGTACTCATTACAAAGTAATGCCTTGTAATGAGCCTTTGGATGTCCAGTTTGGACAGTTTGAAAAAGCTAATTGTTTATAAAACAGTGTTTTGACTCATGCTTTGTGTTCTATGTCGTGGATATTTGGTACACGTTCTCGTGTGTTTCTCCGGGTGCATACAGATCTGGTGTTCTAACATCCGTCAAACCTTCCTGAGCAAGGTTAGATGAATGTTAGAACACCTAATCGATGTCGTGTACTTGGAGAAATGCAGGGAGGTGCTGCCGAATTTTCCACAGACATGGGACTAAGCATGAGTTATTCACTGTTTTATAAACATGTGCTTTTCTGAATGGGATAGGACCACTACCTGTTCAAGAGTGGAGGGGAAATATGTAGACATGTTGTAACATTCATGCATTGATATTTACATCGGCAATGCCTAATCACTGGTCATTATTGAAGGTGGTATACAGTACGATAATTCAGTCGTCATGTCAGTCGATCGAAGTTGGATGAAAAGGAAGAATGCTGAAGATTTTGAGTGTCGCGTTGACGAATTTCTCGACTTCGCTTATGCGCATCCTGCACATGTTGACCTTGATAAGATAAGGTGTCCGTGCGGTAGATGTGAGTTGTTGCACTGGAGAAAAAGAATTGAAGTAAAATGGCATCTTCGTCGGTACGGTTTTATGGGTGGATACACAAGGTGGACGCAGCACGGGGAAACGATAGTATTGTCGTCCAACCTGGCTAGTCAAACTAAAGTTAGGGAGGAGGCACGATATGATTACTGAGATATGATTATGGATGCTGGGCATGCTAATGTTTACTGGGGTAACGACAGTCCACAACCGTCGAACGAAGGGGCTCATCAGTTTTATGAGTTGTTGAGAGCTGCGGAAGAGCCGCTGTGGGATGGAGCTCCGAAACACACACGGCTGTCTGCGGTTAGTAGGTTATTACAGTTGAAATCAGACCACGGGCTGAGTGAGAAAGGTTTTAACGAGTTTGTTACCTTAATCAAAGAAATACTGCCCGAAAGTGAAAAGCTACCGCCGTCGTACTATGACGCGAAGAAGATGATGAGGAAACTTGGGTTGAGCTATGACCGGATAGATGCGTGCAATAACGATTGTGTATTATTCTGGAAAGAGAATAAGGATTTGTCACTGTGTCCAGTATGTGATCATTCGAGGTACAAACCGGACAAAAGAAAGAAGAAAAACATTGCATGGAAGATATTGCGATATTTCCCGGTCACACCACGACTTCAGAGAATGTACTACTCCTCCAATACGGCTGAACATATGAGGGCTCACCGTGAGACTCGCAGCAACGATGCCGATGTGCTGACACACCCAGCTGATGGAGAGGCGTGGAAGGAGTTTGACCGCATGCATCCAGTCTTTGCTCAGGAAGTTCGGAATGTTAGACTTGGTCTGGCAACCGATGGGTTCAACCCTTTCGGTCAGTCTACCACGCCTTACTCCTGTTGGCCTGTTATTATTGTCCCTTACAACCTTCCACCAGGCATGTGCATGAAGAAGCCGTATATGTTCTTGTCGTTGCTTATTCCGGGGCCGAAGAGTCCCGGTAAGGACATAGATGTGTATTTAAGGCCGTTGATTGATGAGTTAAAACAATTATGGAATCATGGAGTCGAAACATATGATGCATCCCTTAAACAAAATTTTCAGATGAGGGCTGCTTTGATGTGGACTATACATGATTTCCCCGCATTGGGAATGACGTGTGGCTGGAGCACACATGGGAAGCTAGCATGCCCTGCTTGTATGGGCGTGAACCCCGGTCATACGTTAAAGCACGGCGGAAAGGCCTCGTGGTTCGGATGTCACCGTAAGCTTTTGCCACCGGGCCATCAGTTTCGTAGGCAGAAGGATAAATTTGACGGGACAATCGAGCGTGAGGTTGTCACACTGGACTACCCATCTGGTGAAGAAGTACTCTCACACCTGGAGGCACTTGATACTGACATACCACACGGTAAGGGTGTGCCGGATCAGAAGATTGCAGGGTTCGGGAAAGAGCACAACTGGAGAAAATTTTGTATCTTCTGAAAGTTAGCCTACTGGAGGACGCTCGTTATCCGAAACAACATGGATGTGATGCATATTGAGAAGAACGTTTTTGATAATGTGTTCAACACAGTGATGAATTTCAAGGGCAAATCGAAAGATCACCTTAAAGCGAGAAGGGATCTACAACAGTTGGGTGTACGCCGTGAATTGCATCCTCGGACAGTCAGTGGGAGGACCATACTTCCGAAAGCACCTTACTGTCTAGACAAGAAACAAGTGGAGAAGGTCTGTCAGTGGGTTAAGAATTTGAAGCTTCCGGATGGGTTTGCGTCCAACATATCTCGTTGTTGCAATGTATCGGAATGCAAGTTCCAAGGGATGAAGAGTCACGACTGCCACGTATTCATGGAGAGATTCATTCCTATTGCCTTCCGGGGACTGTTGCCACGGGTTGTTTGCGAGACTTTGACTGAATTATCTCATTTCTTTCGAGATATATGCTCTTCTACGATCCGGGTGAGTAACATGGAAGTGCTTGAGAAGAACATTGTGGTGACGATTTACAAGCTGGAGAAAATCTTCCCACCTTCGTTCTTTGATTCAATGGAGCATCTGCCTGTTCACTTGGCATATGAAGCTAAGATGGGTGGACCCGTGCAATATCGGTGGATGTATCCCTTCGAGAGGTAATCCTTAAATTGTTACAGTTGTTCGTTTACACTTAATGCGACATCTGTTATCATTGATATTCCACCTAACTCGATTCCCTAAACTTCTAGGTTCATGTTCCATTTAAAGAAAAAAGTCCGTAATAAGGCTCGGGTTGAGGGCTCAATTGCGGAGGCTTACGTAATGGAAGAACTTGTAAACTTTTGTAGTCAATATTTCGGTTCGGATGTTGGTACAAGGTTAAATCAACTAGGCCGAAATGATCCCGGAGCAAGCACAAATTTGGAAGGGCAATTGTCAATATTCAAGCAGTCAGGTAGTCCGTTCGGCCGAACGTATACTCGATGGCTAACAGATGAAGAGTACAGTGCTGCAACAATATATGCCCTTCTAAATTGCGATGAAGTTTCGGCATTCGTTGAGTAAGTTAAAGTCTTAATTCACTTACATTGCTGTACATAATTGAAAGTGTGTGTTAAGCGAGTCAAATGCATATTGGTTTGCAGTGAGTTCGATGCGGAATCTTTAATCACTGATCCCGCTGGACTTGAATCTCATCGGAAATCACAATTTGTACAGTGGTTCAAAATCCGTGTAAGATTATTTAACGAAATTATATTATGTGTTATATACAGTTCTGTGGCCAATTAGTATACTGATTTATCCTTAATTTTTACCGTCATCTACAATAGGTTCAGTCAATGGATAGACCAGTGGCCTCCTGCTTGAAATTACTAGCCGAAGGCCCTAACAAACAAACATCCTGTTACGGAGGCTATATCATCAACGGGTTTAGGTTTAACGTAAAAGATGATGACCGAACAAAACAAACCCAAAACAGTGGAGTCTTGGTCAACGGCGACTGTTATGCCGAGAATTGCATGGACTTTTACGGAGAGCTAGATGAGATTGTTGAGCTAACATATCTGGGTTCCCAAAACCGCCTGGTAATGTTCAAGTGTACGTGGTTCGATGTCACATGCAGTAGAGGAATCCGTGTTAGCTCTCAAGGGATTGTAGATGTCAATGTCAAGTCAAGACTTGCATCAGACGAGCCCTTTGTGTTTGCTAGTCAAGCTGTACAAGTCTTTTACGCGGAGGACGTCGCCAATCCCAAATCTCATTGGTATACAACTATCAAGTCCAAGAAATTGCCCGTGACATATGACAGTGAGCTAGACTCCTTTCAAGCCGACCAACCACGTGTCTTGTTCCCTGTTGAGGTCAACAACGAGGAGGACGATCTTCCTCTTCCAACAACACTTCTTGTGGGAGAAGAAGTCGTAGATGATGACGCGGAAGACGTTGAAAGTGTTGGAGATGATGTGACCGAGTCTACTGATGAAGAGGATGAATTAGAAGATGAAGAGGACGACGAGTCCCACGAAGAAGAGGGCGACGAGGAAAGTGATGAAGATGATTCGCAAACTGAAAATGATTGACTTGTAATGTTGTAACATCACGGGAAAAATGTAGTAGGACTTTAGAACTTTGTGTTTAATGATGTGTTTTTGCACATCCGTTCATATGTATATATATTGCTATTGTGCCGATGATATTTTTGCCAAATTATTGTTTTTAATGTGTTAATGTCTTTGTAATTTATCTATATGAAGTCAGATATGGATAGGATACGGGCTATTCGTGGCCGGGCTGGACGCCGAGCTGCTTCCTCCCCGGTGGGTCCCACCTCGTCATTGCCTACTGATGACGAGGCACAGAGTGATCGCGGACAGCAGATGGGGCCCCAGCCGTCGCCGTCGCCCCAGCCCCAGCTCGAGCATTCGCCCCAGCCCGACGCAGATTCATCCCACACGCGCGTGCATTCTCCATCTTCCGTGGGTTCTACCACAGGTATAGTTGATAACGTTGTTTCGTACATTTTCGCTAGCCTTATATTTGAACTGTATTAATGTCTGTGTTTTGTAGGATCTCGACGAGGCCGTGGTCCGACACGCGGGGTACGCATCGACCCCCAGCGTAAACAGAGAGTTACGCTCACGCAGGAGGGCCTGTAAGTACTAAAAATATCACCTCATGCCTTATATTTAAAATTTTGGGCTGTTAATTTATATTTGAACTGTATTAATTTATTTATTTACTTCTTTGGCAGGATCCTGGAGGCTAACGCGAGGACGAAGATCGGCGTTCTTGTGAAGGGCCGATTCTTCGAGCCACGCCTGTACTGGAAGGACTGGGATGCCGCTGCGAGGGAGGCCTTATGGGAGGAGTGGCTGGTACGGTGAAGTATTTTTTTCAGCGTTAGTAAATGTTTAATTACAGTTTGTTTTATGTTGTTAATTTGTGTTATTGAATGCCTTACAGGAGGGGTTCACGTTTGACACGCCTCAGCAGCAGGTACTGGGGCAGCAGGCTTTCTTTGCCTACATCGGCAAGAATTACCGCCGATGGCTCCACGATGCACAGGACCGGGCGAAGAAGGCGCTGCCCGCGGGTGCCCCGATGACGGACATGACGAGATATCCCCCACATTGGATATCTCACAGTGTATGGGGGGAGATGATAGATCGGTGGGCTGCGGATCCAGGTTGGGACGCCAAGAGTAAGAGCGGGGCTGAGAACAGACAGAACAGAGATCCGACGCACACGGGGGGGTCGGTGCCACACGACATCGTCCGACACATGAACGCGGTCGAGCACCCGGATCTGGAGGAGGATGAGGTCATAGCTCTGACCTATACTCAGACGCACGTGCGGAAGAAGGACAAGGACGAGACGCACCAGGCGGGCGATTATATTTCAAATATTGCCCGGCGGATCGATGTGAGTCAATTTATTTAAGTTGTTAATGTTTTTTCTTTCTATCCTCAATGTCCGTTTCGTTAATTAATGCCCTAACATATCGTTAAACCACTATTTTTGCAGGCCTCGTATGAACAGCTAAGGGGGTTCGAGCAGCAGTCCGGACAGCCATCAGCGTCCACTAGTACGGCTGCGAGTACTGGGGGGTTGAAGCGATGGCTGGATACGCCGGAGGTCGTGAATCGGCCGAAAGGCCGCATACGCGGCCTGCCTAGCACGACTGCTCGTGCCGTGATAGGAGCGTCCTCACCCCCTGCTGCCCCTCCACAGACGCCGACTCCTCGTCCTCACTTGGACGACGAGGAGATCCAGCGCATTGCTACAGTGGTGGCGAGGATGATCAAGGAGCAGGGCACTGCTAGACAGTTTGAGCCGGCCCCGGATCAGCAGGATCCAGATCCAGGACTCAGCAACCCCTGATGAGCCCCTTCCCGTGCCCGTTCCTAGCTTCCCCCACCCCCCCGCCCCCCGCGCCCAGCTTGTACTCTTCTCCCCTCTCCTAACCGGCTGTATCCAGTTCACGGCTTGTACATATATGAGTTTGTTTTATAATAAATATTTTTTATAATTGATTATATATATTTCTTTCTGTATTGATTATTGCGCGTTGTTGTTGAGAATTGAAAATTGTATTACAGGTCTGGGTAATTGAAAAATTAAATAAAAATTTCAAAAAAAAAAAATTGACTTTTGGCGACGGATTAATTCCGTCGCTAAAGTATTCCTACAATCAGTTATTTAGCGACGGAATATTCCGTCGCTAAATAATTTTTTTAGCGACGGAATATTTCGTCGCTAAAATATTTAATCCGTCGCTAATTTGACAAAAAAGAAAATACATTAAAATTCTAAAAATATAATTAGCGACGGAATATCCGTCGCTAATGAAAAATAAATCCGTCGGTAAAAATGACATATTTAGCGACGGATTTAAAAATTCTGTCGCTAAACTATTAGTGACGGGCTTTTATACGAGGGATATTTAGCGACGCTGAATCCGTCGCTAATTATTTTAGCGACGGATTTTGGGCTTTTAGCGACGGATTTCCCCGTCGCTAAAAGCCTGTTTTCTTGTAGTGATATTTCTCCCACTACCCCACTATAACCACCACACCAAGCACCTCTAACGTCAATGCAAAACCCCTCGAAGCACCTATTTTCTCCCATGAAGAAATCATCACCATCTTTTGTTTCTTTGTCATCAAACACCAATTGTACAAACCTTGGGCTTTGCCATGGTTCATGTCACCGTTCATACCAACAAAAGGTCTGCTTCATTTGACACTCTTAACGATATTATTATTTGCAATGAAAAGCAAAGTTAAAATCACTTGATAAAATTTGGCGGCCTTAGCTTACTTATGATCAAACTAGAACTAGTACTTCTGAGAAGAAGCTTATCGGAGTTAAGATTCAATTAACTGTCGTAAAGTGTTGGCCAACATATAGACGATTGTGAAGCTACAAGCCACCATTGATGAAGGTTTTGCTAATACCAGTGGAAAGGAAGGAAGTTACGTCCTGATTTAGATCGAGGATTTGAGAAGTGAAAGAGTAAGGAAATATGCTATTTTTAGGGCTGGGTAAAGTAGAAATATCGCACCTAGGGTTTTATAGGCAACATAAGCTAGAGAAATTACCTTGGTATCACAACTAAGGTTAGCATCACAGATATGTGAAATGCATCACATGCCTCAAGAAGAGCCAGTAAGACAATTTTTTTAGGAAGCTACAACAGTAAGTTTTTTGCGAAGTGGGATAAAGGGATTTGTCTATATTAGCGAAGCCATCTGAAATCCGTAAAATCCTGGGCCTATTTTACAATGTGCATAACCAATAATACAGAAAATTAGTAGCCAATTATTTCAAATACATAACAGTAATGAGATTTACAAAATTTACTTGAATCGCGACCTTTGGACTTCAAAAATTTTGGCTTTGGATGGAACTAATTTCCCCCAATTAGCATATGCTAGGCTGTACATATTGCACTTCTCTTTGACTGCACCATTCTCCTTCTATGAGAGGAAAGTCGTCCTCGAGTTTTAAAATGTTGCTGAAAGAAGTTTAGGTCAAGCTTCTCCTTCAATGAGTGGAAACTTGTTCTCGACCTTTAAAATGTTGCAGTAACATGTTTGGTCTTGACCTAATAGTCTGCAATGAGAAGTTCGAAATGATATTAACCTTACCTCTGAGGCTATCATATAAAAGATGCTATTAAGGTATCAATTTTTTTTCCATATAATTGAGTTTGTTGGGAATGAGAAAATTAACTTTTGGAATAGTCGGAGTACAAGATACTTGCTTGATGGATTTGATCTCTCTTGCTTCGGCACCGATGTTGCTTACATTAATGGCAATATCGAGTATTGAGTGGCCTTAGTGTGTGTAAGGGTAGGTAATAAGTAGTAGTGGGCACAATGTGCTAGATATTATAATATGATATAGAACCAATGGATGTCGCTACCGATAGTTATATTATGTTTTGAAGTATCGGTATTTAAGAAAGGTATCCAGTGTATTTTTTCAAACTCTGGACCCCAAATACCAAAGTTTTGTCTAGTATGTTAACTAAAAGGGCAATTACACTAAGGTCATTAAGGCTATGGTGAAATTACAGTTAAGGACAGAAAGTTGTAAAAGATAAGATATCGTGAAAAAATAACTTTAAAAGATATCAGTCATGTCCATCCATCTTTGACCTTTTATAAAACTGTACTTCTTTACTGTTGTCATTAGTACATGTTTTTAAAATGTCAATATTGTCTTTATATTGTACCAGAAACTATACGGAATAAAATATTACATTGGCTTCCACGTGAAATGGTTCCTAGTGAGATTCAACTATATGAAAACTAATTTAAACATACGACCATTAACAGAAGAGAAAAAGAGTAAGCTGTAGTTCTGTGAGGCAAAACAGAAATGAACAGAGTGAGGTAAAGATGAAAGCATGGACGACGCAAAACCGTGAAGATTGAAGAAGGCACTAAAGGAGCTCTACTTTGAAGAAAGGTATCCAAGAACAACAACGGAGTTACAAATCTATAAGGTAAATCTCCAAATTTGAGATGTAAAAAATTAGGTCTGAGCAAAGTTAGGGCAACACAGATTTTAACCAAGAGCTTGCTTAACATCTACCGATAATTCTTCGTAGCATTTTAATGAGTTTTGATTCGATCCCATTGTTTTGGAGCTATAAACACCAGGTGTTTGATATGAGTCCCAAGTGTGGTTTTTGTTGCCTAATCAATAGTTTCCCCTTATTTGCAGATTGAATGTTAATGTCCATGTGTTCTTCAAGCATTGGACGTGGGAGACGGAATCAACCATATGAATTGAATTATGAGGACAAAAGTTGCAATTATGGAAACAAGGCTGCAGTTAGGGTTTCAGGGTTTGACATTACCAAATACAAGTTGTATTTCACTTGTGCATTTTGAGAATGCAACATGTTTGCATGAAGCAATCCGGCTACTATTAGGCTACCTGCAATAGAACCTGCCCAAAACTGTATCTGAAACCATGGAAACATATTGTCAATATGGTGGGTTAAGGGAGCATGATGGGGCACTAAGTTCAAGAGTTGATTGCTTGTAAGTGATCATTCAAAATGTTGAAGATAGCTCTAATAGGATGCATCTAGATGTGTTTTATGTCCATTGCAATTGAAGTGAAGTGTAACGCCCCAGAAATCTGGAGCTCCGCCGCCCCAAACTCCCGGGTCGTTAACCCACCGGATGACGTCAAACCTGTCAAATTTGTTCACTAACACATACTTCAAAACATCTAATCCGATACCATCTCAAAATTCTTTAATGCAAGCTTACAAGGCTGCTCAAACTTAAACTGTTAAAGCTAAGTTCTTTACAAACTCGAGTCCTTATGAAACACGGTGACAGTACCGACCCATGTAGGGGTTTCACTACACTATAGTGGTGGCTTACCAGAACCTCACGCAGACTCTAACCCATTCCCGAACCTGCTACAGCTTATCATCACCTGCATAAGGGAGCCAAACGGAGGGTGAGCTTTTGAGAGCTCAGTAAGGTCGTACAAGGACTTCAAAAAGGTTACAACATGATTTCTGAGAATCCAACCGACGATGATTTCCAAAACACTTCGAACGATCAAAACTCAATAATTTCCAAAACGATCAAAATTCCTCATAAAGAAAATACCAAAATCGCCAGATGGGTTCCAAACGATCAATAAAATATCCTTTTCAAAGTCATCAATTCCAAGAAACGATGATGGTTCTCCAAAGGATTTCAAAACGTACACAGATAATCTGAGACAATTCTTTTCAACATACACTGAAGATTTCTCAAAAAGATTTCAACACGAGCACAAATTATTTCAGAGAATACTTTCTAATCATTTCCATAACAATCACGGAAACATACAGAGCAGATAAAATCAAAAATTAATGTTGACCCTGGGCGATTGCAATGCCATTCTGGCAAGCTAACAGAGTGTACACATGCATGATGTACCATAATATAATTACTAGTCCCACTGGGTACTAGCCTACGTTCCATGCAAGATTCAGACCAGCCTTATACCGCCTCCCCACAGAACGGAAACTCAGGTCAACACATAAAAATCAACAATATCAATGAGCATTAACATAAGCTCAATTCATCAAAATCAGTTCGAATTTCAATAACCATGATATACCAAAATAAGTCATCATTCGGAATTTCAGAAGAAAATCACAAATAAACAACAAAACGATTGCGAATAGTTATCAAATTTAGGCACAAGAATTCAGAGGAACAGACAGAAACAATTATGAAATTTGCTCCGCATGCAATAACATGCGAGCATCACAAGATTTCCAAATAATCGATTCAGGTTCAATACTTGGGTTTTCTAGCAATAACATGCTGATATCAATACATAATTCAGAGTTTGACATTAGTCATAAATAAATCAAAGGAGTACTTACGAGTACGAGTTATCAAAATAAAGGTTCGGACAAAAGTCATTACCCAGGGTTTAGATAGAATCCCTTACCCGGATCCGCAGCTAAATTATTTAACCGGAAGTCCTTAACTTTAACCTAAACGAAATAATCGAATCATTAGAACACAGACTATAGCAAAATATTATAACTTAATACAAACTCACGCATACTCCTAAAATGAACCTCCGTCACCCCGTATGTAAAATTACCAAAATACCCTTAGGCGTAAAATTACCAAAATGCCCCTTTCGGACTTAAATCACCCAAACGGTCTTCTCGTAAGTAGAATCACCCAAATAACCTTATTGTATGTCAATTTATGCAAAAATACCTTTCTTAGGTCAAATTACCAAAATATCCCTTTGGGGTGGTAAAGTACCAAAATACCCCCCGGGGTTCCCAGCCCTGGAAAAATTTCCAAAACAAACGCTATTTTAAGCATCCTAATATCGTTTTTGGAATAAAATTTATTTTAAAAATTTTTCGCCCAAAAATCCTAAATTAGTGTCCGGACCGCGCGCTAAAAGACTGGTTTTGCGAAAAATACTTATCAACCTCAAAATGGCCCGAAATTTTAGAATATGAATCATATCAGTAAAATAAGATTTTCCTAAAATTTTCAGATCAAAGTAGCTTGGTTTGCTACGCTAAATAATTTGATAAATTTCTTTAATCGATACCCCAAATTAGCGCTCTTCGAGGACACCGAAAATTCTCAAACAATTCCAGAGTGTATGTCTCTTGATAATAATGGGGGTTACTCTGCATTAATTGGTCAAAATCTGCTCAGAAATGGCGTTTAGAAATCACTTAGCAAACTGTTGTAACACGCGATATCCGATCGAACGCTATGCGACCAACAACGCTAAAAAATAGCAAACGACATTAAAAGCTCTCAAAACTTTATACAACACACTAAATTAGTTACATAAGATTACTGTACAAGTTTCAGAATTTGAAGACTTAAATTACTATTTTAAAATACACAAAACCCCCTTGTTTAGATAAAATCATTTAGCATGCTTTGTACACTCAGAAAAATCCCAGAAAATTCCAGATTGTAGGTCTCATAAAAATAGTTGGGGTTACTGTTTCGTGTTTTGTCCAAATAAATTTCTAAGTACATTTTAAAAATTCGTAAAGGAACTGCTGGAATATGTTATCTTTATCGACACTTTTTTTTTTTGTTGTTCTCAGCTCTTCCCTCTCTCTGTACTTCTTCTACACTGACCCAGCAGTCCCTTACCCCCTTCCCCCAGCACACAGCTCACGCACTCTCATCCCCCACTCACACCAACACATTAACACACCCTTAAACATATTTACCCACATCATTTTCACTTATATACACACATAACACAACACAAACACACACATATACATCCCCAAACTCACGCACACAGTCACAGCAACACACGCACACACCAACGGCACATACACAGCCTTAATATGACCCATATAGCAGCCCCTACACACCTCTAAAACACAGAAATTAACATACCTATACACAGAGCTTAAACACACACTTTAACACCTTCACAAACCTCTCAAACCCGTGTTAAACCCAGCTGAAATTACAGCTTAAAACTAAGAAATTAAAGTGTAAAAACAGTCCAAACGCTACCTTTGAAAGGCTGATTTTCGGCTTGTATTCTTGTTTCTCTTTTCCTTTTTGCTGCCTTTCTTTCTCTCCTCTTCTTCTTGTTTCTCTTCTCTTTTCCTCTGTTTCTGTTTCTTATCTTCTTTTCCTGTCTCTTTTCTCAGTTCTGTTCTTTGCTCTCTCTCTCTCTCTCTCTCTCTCTTTTTTCTTTCCCGAAATCCCCCTCCTTTCTTTTTCTTTTTAGCTTCTCCCCTTTAATTTCTTTAAACTTATCCACCCAATAGTTTATACTATAATTACACTAGTCATCAACTAACAAGTAGGAGGTGGCCACCATATATAATCTGATTTCCAAAACTTTGACACATAAGTGCCATTTTTCAAAAATTGCAACTTGGCCCCTAAAGTTTTCACATGTGTAAAATAGCCCCTAAAACTTTCCTAATCTAATTAATTCTATTTCGATGTCACTAAAACACATACCGTCACTCATTGTATTAATTTTCGTCACTAAGACATTAATTTACAGTTATGCCTTCAAAGTTTTCAAAAGTTACAAAATCACCACTAAAATTTTTAAAATTACATTTTTATCCCAAAATCTTTTTAAGCTTCGATACCTTACTAACATCCGAGCATTGCTCAAAATTATCGCCCGTTTATTTTTTGGAGCCCAGATAGTTATTCCAACCGGTTCCCAAAATTCGGGATATTACGTGAAGTACTAAGGTTTAGCTTGTTTAGTGAAGTACTAAGTTGATACTACCATGTAATGGGATGCTTCTTTAGTGAACCTTTTTGTGTTGTTAGCTTTTAGCTAAAGTTTGTGTTGTTATACAAAAGCTTGTGCTAGTTGTTAATCATGAGTTTTTGAACATAATTGGCACCATTCAAGTGACAAATGAGTTCACTGAAGTTCAAAATGACACCATTCACATAAATTACAATCATTTGGGCAAAAAAATAGCGATTCAATTGGCAACATTCACAAAATAATCATGTCCAAAATGACATCCCTAAGCACATATGACAAGTGAGTTCAGTCAAATAAGTTACAGTCATCTCCACAATGATAAACCTAAGCACCACCAACAGAAGACTTCAGTCATAATAATTACAGTACACTCATGTCAATGTTTGAAACAGAATAAACCAGACCTAATGCTATAAAAGTTGATGTAGCTTTTGAGCTTGAAAGAGCACCACTAACATTTCCAAGACCAACAGCAGTAAAAGAAAAACCAGCAGCAGTAGAGGCATCTCCGATTATAACAGTAGCAGCACCTGCAGCAGTAGTAACAGTAGCAGACCTCCTTGCAGTAGTACCAGCACTCTCGTTTCCCTGTAAATGTATCGAGCAATTAGTTTTACAAGTAACAATTAAAATAATTACGGTTTTTGTGATATTTTGTCTTGGATAAAAAAAAACACAGAATGTGTCGGTGTTCCACATATGTTATTTTGAATAAGTCGCGACTTGGCCTTAAGTATATAAGTCGTCTTGTCCCACATTGGTTATTTAGAGAAAGTCACAACTTATCTTTAAGTGTGTGTGTGTGTCTATATATATATATATGGGAGCTGATCCATTACTAGCGCTAGAAACTTAACCCAAGTTGCTAGCGCGATCTGGCCGTCAACGCGCAAGAATAGACGGCCAGATCGCGCACCACGACCTCATTTTTTTTCACCGTCCGCTACATAGTGTAGCGGACGGTAAATTATCACACGCTACATATTGTAGCGGACGACCAGATCGCGCTAGCAATGGATCACAACCATATATATATATATATATATATATATATATATATATATGTTGTCTTATATTGTGTTTTAGGTCAAGACACACACACTTAAAGATAAGTATGTATATATATGGAAGCTGATCCATTGCTAGCGCTAATAACTTAACCCAAGTTGCTAGCGCGATCTGGCCGTCCACACGCGAGAATAGACGGCAGATCGCGCACCACGACCGCCTTTTTTTTTCACCGTCCGCTACATAGTGTAGCGGACGGCCAGATCGCGCTAGCAACTTGCTAGCGCTAGCAATGGATCACGACCATATATATATATATATATATATATATATATGGGTCGTGATCCATTGCTAGCGCTAGCACGTTGCTAGCGCTGTTTTGCCGTCCGCTATATAATGTAGCGGACGATAATTCACCGTCCGCTACATTATATAGCGGACGGTGCTAGCGCTACTAGCGCTAGCAACGGATCAGCTCCCTATATATATATATATATATATATATATATATATATATATATATGTTGTCTTATATTGTGTTTTAGGTCAAGAGAGAAGAGCCGTTCTTTGAGAGGGTTTGTTGAGAGAGACAGAGATCTGTAATCTCCATTGACAAACATAGTGAAATCGCTGTTACCACCGTGGAGTAGGCTTTCGTCGAACCACGCAAATCTTGTGTGCCTTTATTTTCTGTTAATGTTTTCAATTCTCTTCTTTATTGCTTGGTGCAAAATTTAGTATATTATTTAACAAGTGGTATCAGAGCTGAGGTTTATGGTAGATTGAAAGCCCCTTGCGATGGCGTCAAATACTTCGACGAAGTATGATTCAGGGAAGTTTGATGGATTGAACGATTTCAGTTTATGAAGGATGTAGATGCGTGTTGTTCTGATTCAGTAAGGGTTGTTGAAAGCGTTAAAGAAGAATCAAGGGCTTCCTGAGACGATGTCTGCTAATGAAAAAGAAGACATGTTGGAGAGAGCCCATAGTGCCATATTGCTGTGTTTAGCCGACGACAATATGTTGCGAAAGGTTTCTAGCGAAATGACTGCGGCAGGATTATGGCTGAAATCGGAGAGCTTGTACATGACGAAATCTCTGAAAAATTGCCTATATTTGAAGCAGCGGCTATATATTCTTCGGATGAAAGAAGGTACATCGATCAATGATCATCTTGATGAATATAATAAGGTGATATTAAATCTCTAAAATATTGATATCAAGATAGAAGATGAGGATCAAGCTTTACTGTTGTTGTGTTCTTTACCTCCGTCATATGAACATCTTGTTACTACCTTATTAAATGGGAATGACAGTATCTCCATGGAGGAAGTTGAGGCTGTGATAAATTCTCAAGAATTAAGGAAGAAGGTTTCAGAATATCGCGAAAAAGAATAGGGTGATGGTCTAATGGCTTGAGGCCGAAGCACTGACCATGCTAAAATGAAGGAAGATTGAGGTCTTAGTCAAAGGCTAAAAAATTGAAGTGCTACCATTGTCACAAGGAAGGGCATTATAGAAAGGATTGTCTTGAGCTTAAAGTGAAGAAAAAGGATAATTTCAAGACGATTGATGTTACTGGAATAGTTGAAGATAATTCTGATGGTGCGGATGTTCTTTCAGTTACTATCAGTTCCTCGAATAGAGGATGTATTCTTGATACGGGTTGTTCCGATCATATGTGACCCAATAGGGTTTGGTTTGCCAATTATCGCTTATTTGATGGTGGTAAAGTTCTTATGAGAAACAATATCTCCTGTAAAGTGGTTGGGATAGATTCAATTCAGATTAGGATGCATGATGCTATTGTGAGAACTTTGACTGATGTCAGGCACATTCCAGAGTTGAGGAGTAATCTGATTTCTTTAGGTATACTTGACTCCAATGGTTATAGCTATAAGGCTGTAGGTGGAGTTATGAGGAAAATGAAGGGTGCTCTTGTTGTGATGAAGGGTTGAAACAAAATAGTCTCTATTTGTTGCAAGTAGCACAATTACAGGAGCAGTAGCAGAAACTTCAGCTTCTGATATACATTTTGACACCTCCAAGCTTTGGCATATGCGTCTTGGGCATATGAGCGAAAGGGACATGTATGTGCCGATCAAACAAGGTTTGCTGGGAAGCAAGAAAACAAGAAAGCTGGATTTCTATGAGCATTGTGCCTTCGGAAAGCAGTGCAGGGTGAAATTCAGTCAGGTTATTCATACAACCAAAAGTATGGTGGATTATATCCATTTGGATATTTCGGGTCCTTCCACAGTTTTGTCTAAGGATGGTGGTAGATATGTTGACCTTTATTGATGACTTCTCAAGAAAGGTCTGGGTGTACATTCTGAAAAAGAAGAGTGATGTCTTTGTTCAGTGGAAGCAGTTTAAGATGATGATTGAAAAATAGATTGGCAAAGAAATTAAATGCTTCAAGATTGACAATGGCATGGAATTCTATTTGGATGAGTTCACTGAGTTCTGCAAAAATATAGGCATAGTGAGGCATCACACTATTAGAAGAACGCCACAGCAGAATGGGGTTGCAAAATAAGTGAATAGGACTCTCCGGTTATCGAAGGAATTTTGGACGGAAGCTGTTAATACAGCTACATATTAGGTAAATAGTTCTCCATCGGCTGCAATTGATTGAAAGACTCCTGAAGAAATTTAGTCTTGTAAGCATGTTAATTATGAAATTTTGAGGATATTTGGTTATCCTGCTTATGCTCATGTTAGTGAAGGTAAACTTGAGCCGAGAGTGAAGAAGTATATTTTCTTAGGCTATGCAAGTTAGGTAAAAGGGTATAGATTGCGGTGTCCTGATTCTAAGCCATCCAAGTGACATGCAAAACCAATCAACGAAATTCATTCAAAAGATACTCACGCGGGGGGATCAAAGGTGAAGCCACTAGACAAAAAAATATGATCACAACAAAAAAATCCAACAAGCAAACATGATATTCCTTATCTAAGATCACAAACCCTTCTGGCTGACTCATGAATATCTATTGTTCCAACTCACCGTGTAGAAAAGTTGTCTTAACATCCAGCTATTCTAACTCTAAGTCATACAGAGCAACCATAGCAAGCAACAATCTTATCAAAGTACGTTTTACTACATGAGAAAATATTTCATTGTAATCAATACCTTCCCTCCGAGTAAAACCCTTAGCTACCAAGCGTGCTTTTCCTTGCATATTCCATTATAGGAATTCCCTCCTTCTTCTTGTAGACCCATTTGTAACCAACAATGTTCTCGCCCATAGGTGGTTTTACCCACGTTTGATTCTTGTAAAGATATTACATCTCCTCATTCATAGCAACTATCCACTGTGTTGATTTTGCGCTCTTGATGACCTCATTGTATGTAATAGACTCTTTAACCTAAATACTATCTGCCATACTAAGAGCATAAGCAACCATATTTGCATATCCATACTTCTGAGGAGATCGAGTTTCTCTTCTCGATCTATTTCTAACAATGCTATACTGCTATTCATGAGGTTCTTCATTCTCTTTGGTAGAATAAGAACCATCTTCCTTATCTGTACGAATTTTAGGCAAAGAATTTGGAGCTCGAACCTCCAGCTCCACCTTCTCCCTGGCACCGTGGTCTTTTACTGCATTAATCAGCTCTTCCTTTTTCAAAAGCATTAAAGACTTATCAAATGTCACATCTCCAGATATATTTCCCCTTTTAATGCCTCATAAGTATGTATATTGCTTAGGTAACGTTTTAGAATTTGTAGAACCGGTTTTCCAGTTTTATAAAGTTTATAATAATCACAGTTATACCTACAAAAATTTTAAATTATTAATAGTCGTAAAAAGCTAATATTTAGTAGGGATAAAAAAAGGAAAAAAAAAACAAACAAGCATGATGATGTGTTGCTTAAGTAAAATGCGTAAAAAGGAAAAGAATGTAAATATAAGGTATTGCTTCCTAAGTATACAATGCTTCATCTTTTATGAAAGTTTTACAAAAGAATGAGGTTAAAAGAACACCGGCCTTCTAAGACACAATAAGGAGACATGCTGTAACCCATTCTCTCTAACTTTTCTCTTCTTTCTCTATAAAAAATCCTTATCGTCACCCTTCCTCCTTCAGCTTTCACGGCTGTGAGGATGGAAATGAAGGCTCTCTCAGTGCTCATTCTACTCTTCTTCTTCTTTATTTGAGTCCTCTCCTACTCCCCATGGCACCCATCTTTGCCGACTCCCGCCACCCCTCACCACTTTCCTCCACCCTCCATAGATCGTAACTCCTTCAGCCTCAAGGATACTCTCCACCTTCTGATGTCCTCAAATATGAGAAATCCTCTCAGATCCTTCATTGTCATCACCGGATCTCTGATCCGGTTGGTTTGGTTAGAAATATCTTATGTGGATCCAAAATGGAGGGTTTTTGGCTTGAAGGTGTTGAATGTGTGAGATTTTGAGGAGGCACACTCCCTCTGAGCTGCGGATCGCTTCAGTCTGGCCTTGGGACCCCCTTCAGCTTTTGGAGCTCTGACGTAAGCTGTAGCGGTACTATAAATTGCCAACAAATATGGCCCATGGCTCTCGCCCCTGTATCAGTGAGAGCTAGGGATCTGCTGTAGTTCCTTGCATCTTTCCGTATCTGGCTACCCCCTTAATTTGATTATCCCAAATACGGGTAGCCCTTACGTTTACTTTTCTTTTCTCCAAGGCCATGTTGGCCACTTTCCAAGACCATGTGTTTGGATGTGCTATCTTAGTTGTTCCAGGGATACTCGTTCGAGTATTGCCTTAGATTTTAATGGTTAGTGTTATATAATGCAACTTGCTTAGGGGAACAAAAAGGTTAAAAGAATATATTTTGGCATTTTTACATGGATTTCCTTATCGTTATTTTTCTTGGGTAACTTTTTGCACATTGAATCAAATATAAATTATTCTATTTGGATGAATCATTGCATATCATTAATGCCACATGACCTAATAGATGAATAGTATAGTTGAATGACTAGTAAAAAATTCTACATAAAAGAATTTTTTGATTTAACAAATGATGCCAAGGAAAGTGGGTTCACAGTCGACGTGGAGGTGTCACAAGGAATGCAGTCCAAGTCAGATGTCAGGTATGCTGATGTGGGACACAACAAGGATAGAGCAAAGGCAGAGAGTAAGGAATTCCTCGACAGAGCCTGAAGAGGGTAGTGCTACGAGGGCGATGGCACCGGGTGAATACATGACGATAGTCATAGTCCGATGCTTAGGTCAAGAGTTAAGGTCCTATATGTTTCTCTCTCTAGAATATGATGATGATGTCATCAGATGACATGTGGTGCTCCCCGAGAGTGACACGTCACCAAGGGGCCACCGATGCCTGTGCTCCATGGACTGTCGGATCGCATATTTACCCGGCCTACCCCGTATAGCGTCGCTCTGTCTATCATGAAAGACTGGCCCACACAGCGCCGGTATGGCCAGAGAGCCCCTTGATCTAGCCACCAATCTAAGGCCATTGTAGAGTCCCAGGACCTAGTAGTGGTATGGAAGACCCGACGCCCAACTGCCAAGTGGACCAGGCACGATGCCCTTCGGAGACCTACTCCCGTCTTAAAATGACTTGGGGGTTATAGTCTCTAGGGGTGCCGATGAAAGCCCCTAGTACCGGAGCACGTAGGCTAGTCACGCAGACACCCCGATAGAGATAGTGTCCTGGAGGAATCGCCTATCTCGCGGGTAACCCTTTATGCCAGACCACTCAGAGCGCCAAGATGGTGTACCGAAAGAGTCACCTAACTGACGGGCCGAGGTAACATCCCGGATGAGCCGTCTACCTAGCAGAAAGAGAGTCTTCATGCCGGAGCACTTAGAGTTCCTTGGTAGAGATAGTGTCCCAAAGGAGTCGACTATGCCTGCGGGTGAGTCCTTGTACCGGAGCACTCGTAGCGTGCCAAGGTAATGTCCTGGAGAAGTCGCCTACCTGACGGTCGAGGTAGCATCCCGACGGAGCCGTCTACCTAGCAAAATGGGAGTCTTCATACGGAAGCACTTAGAACTCTCTGGCGGAGACAGTGTCTCGGGGGAGTTGCCTATCCATGCGGGTGAGTCATTGTGCTAGAGCACTCGGAGCCCGTCAAGGTAATGTCTCGGAAGAATCGCCTACCCGATCAGCCAAGGTAGCATCCCGGAGAAGCTGTCTACCTAGCAAAAATGGAGTCTTCATGCCGAAAACTTAGAGCTCCCTGGTTGAGATAGTGTCCCGGAGGAGTCACCTATCCCCGCGGGTGAGTCTTTGTGTTGGAGCATTTGGAGCGCACCAAGATAGTGTATCGGAAGAGTCACCTACCCGATGGGCCGAGGTAGCATCCCGGATGAGCTGTTTACCTGGCGAAAAAGGAATCTTCATGCCAGAGCACTAAGAGCTCCCTGACAGAGACAGTGTCCCAGAGGAGTCGCATATCCCCGTGGGATGGTGCACACTCCGGGGAGAGGGTCGAAGCATGTTCCACGACCAAGGCAAGGTGCGCATGATGTGGTGTAAGGATGGACCAACGTAAGGGGCATGATAGTATGACAGGATGCCAGGGTGTCGACTGTATAAGCAGCACGCATGGGCACAATATAGTGCGTGTGGTGCTGGTATGATAATGTGACAGAGAGCCAAGAGGTGCGCTTGTATCAGCGGCGTGGCGCTTGGGCGCAGTGGACTGTGTGCAGTGCTTGGGGCACGTGATATGAAAATGGTGCACAGGCGCAGCAACGATGTCGCGGAGTCGGGCGCTTGAGCCACAGGCTTCGTAGAGTCGGCGCCTGGGAGCAGGCGACAAGGGGTCACAGGGTCGGCGTGTAGGCAGCTCATCCATAGTGTTGGACGAAAGAAAAGGAAGTAAGTGAGCAGCGGTGGGAGACCAAGGCCAACCCCCAAGGGGAAAGGCTTGCCCAACTCCAACGGGGGAGATGTGCAACCGACTAAGCAAAAAAAGACTGAGAAGGTTGAGGTGCGTCGGTTGCCAAGGGGAAATATGTGTGACCACTGAACAACACCGACTATTGAGGGAGAAGATATGCGACCGGCTGAGCAACACCGATCGTCGAGGGGGAAGATGTGCGACTGGCTGAGCAACGCTGATCGCCGAAGGGAGAAGATGTGCGACCAGCTAGCCTTGAGGTCGGCAGGGGGATTGGCCTCATGCTAGGCATGGTGTATGGGTCGGCCTTGGGTGTGGAGGTGGGGGCTGAAGGGTGGATGGAATATGGGATGCAAAAGGGATGGCCGAAAGGGTAGATGGTCAGCCTTGGGGTCACCCGGGGGGGGGGGGGGGTCGGCCTCGTGTGGTCGGCGGAGGGCTGCCGTGGGCTACATGTTGATGGGAAAAGGGGAAGATGAAAGGACAGAGGGAGGAGATGGGGCTTCGACAAAGGGGCTAAGCTGAGTGAGAGCTGCCAGTTTTGAAAGATGAAAGGGCGGCGCAAAGGGTGCGTGGTGGCGCATGAGAAAATGATAGAGATTATGGTATTTTTGTGATTAGGATTTGAGGTGGGACGCATGTCAGGTTTCCGGGCATGGATCGGGTGGGTTGTGGGTAATTGGGTCGGTCCAGGGTTCTTCGGAGAAAGAAAGGTGGGCACGGGTCGGGTAGCGGGGGCGTGTTAGTCGGGTTTTTGCCCACTTGATTTTGAAATTGAGTTTTTTTTTTTTTTTTTAGTGCTGCTTCAGGGAAGAAGAGAGAAGGGTGGGGTGGATAAAAAAATTTGATGAATTTTTTCCAAGTGTAGGAAATAGAATAAGAGGGTGGTGGGAGGGGATGAAAAATAAACTGGATTGAGAAGTACTACCACGCCTTGTTAATTTTTCTAAGTATTGGAGAGAGAATTGGGGGAGGGGGGGTGTCTGGGGGGATGAAAATTTTGTTGAAAATTATTCCAAGTGTTGGAAAGAGGATGAGAGAAGTGGTAGGAGGGGATGAAAATTTTTGTTGAAATATTTTTCTAAGTCTCTAAAAGGGGAAAATAGAGTTCGGGCAAGGGTGCCAAGGGAGGCCGCTGAGGGTGGTGACCCGATTGCAAAAAAAATTCTAAGTGTAAAAAAAATGGATAGGACAAAAGTAAGTGATGGTGCCGAGGGAGGCCGCTGAGGGTGGTGACCTGATTGCAAAAAAAAATTCTAAGTATAAAAAAAATGGATAGGACAGAAGTAGAGGATGGCTTACGGGACATGCTGAGGGCATACCTGACAAGGGCGGTCGCGAGGCTTGGGGGAATGTCGGCTGACCGAGTCGAGACTTAGTAGCGTGGCTCGAGCCACCTCGCGCACCACCTACCAAGTCGCTATGCCAGGTGAGATGGAGGATGAGGCTATAGTAACTGGCCTGCTTGAGATAGGGAAGGGGTGAAGCCCCTAAGGGAGTAAGTGATGTAGTCAAAGGTGGTGTGAGTAGACATGGGCAAAAACAATTGTAGCTTGAAAATTTTCTAAGTCTGGTAAATATAACTTCATTGATAACAGGGAGGCAACATGCCTTGTACATGACAAGTGAGTACATTGTAACTTGCAAAAAGAAAAAATACAAGTGCAAAAAATGCACTAGGGCAGTAGGGCTTAGTGTTTGAGTTTTCTTGATGCGATATTGTCAACGAAGACGAACTTGAGGCCCCTATACCACTTGAGGCTATGAGTAATAGTCCGATGACAATGGCAGTAGTTGGGATGGGCTAAGTCTGCCGGGGTAGGCCAGATTTGGCATCTGGAAGGGTTATGGAATTGTCGTTAATCCAGATCTTGAGGAGAGCTGTGACTGTCTTCAAGTCACATGGGTATTCTGGGGAAGGCGTCAACTACCTTATCTTGTTAGGGCACATGTCCTCTCCCTGGGATCAGCGCTTGCGACTATTGTCGTTGTCACCGGCTGCTTCCACCGTCGCATTCAGGGTCTTCTGAGTTTGGGGCTTTGGGGTCTTGACGGACCCACCGAGTCATAGGTGCGTCGCGCAGCTTCCTTGAGATGTCTCCAAGACCGAAGCTGGAGGCTTTCAAGGTAGACTCTGTAGGTCTCTTCCATGTTCTTGATGCAAATGGGTACATGGGTCTCATCCTTGCAGAAGTTATTGCACTCCAAGAACTTGTGATGAAAATTGTCAAGAAAAAGCCAAGAGTAGACGAGGCCAGTCAGGGACTTGTGAAACTCTCGCAACTTCAAAGTGTTGTCCTCCCCTAATACTCATAACCAGCAAAACGGGTGAGGTGCTCGTGGGCATTGCCTTCTTCCCCTTGAACACAGTGAAGGCTTGTTGCCTGTACTTGACAGGGTAAGGCTTGGTGTAAGGTTTCCAGAGTAAGGAGCAAGGCCTGATAGCTTAGAAAAGGTGTGCATTAAGGATGACTGTTTGAGTTGGTGAAAGATGGCGTTAAGGTCATGCTTGGTGACATACGAAGCAGAAGAGGGTTTGTGCCCGATCGGGATGATCCTGGCACTTGAGCCCCCGAACGGGGTGACCTGAGGCATTGAGGGCATGATAATGGTAAAGAAGGGTTGGTGGTGGGGAGTAGCTTCGGGCGTGGTTTGAATAGGGGTAGTGCCAGCGGCAAGAAGCTGACCGTCAGGACGGGTCAACTGGAGCAAGTCGGGTGTATGACTGGTGTTCAAGTGTTGGCCGGCCATGTTAGGTTTAGGTTACATCTCAATTGAGTCATGAGTCTCCGAAGTACTCTGAGTAAGGGTAAGGCAGAGCGCTGCGGGCTGAGGTGCCACGAGTCCTACAACCGAGGGCTCTAGTGGTCATAACACTAGGACCTGGGCAGTGTCCAGAACTAGCCCAGGCCCTGAAGACTGGATCTGAGCAGGAGGCGCCAACCCTAGAGCTTGGGATGACACAGGGTAAGCAGTGGGCACAGGGTGGGAGCTCCGAGGCCTTGAGAAGTCAACGACTGTAAAGTTAAGACATGGATTGATTTTCGCATTTCTAATATGGCGGCCATGAGAGAAGATTAAGAGTCTTGGAATTAGGTGATGGTAAGAATGAGGCGTTGGATTGTGGCATTGACGATTGCGGCCACATTGGGTGCATCAATCATGGGGAGAGCCTGGAGCTGGTTGTGGCCGGTCTCCTGTTGGTCCTCGAGGTGATGCTCTTCTTGGATGGCTGGGTTGAGGCTTTGGCTGGTAGTCCTGGCAGCCCTGGGTTGTTAAGGCATGGTCGCTTGGGTGTGTCAGGCAAGGGACGAACTGCACTGTGATGCTCACCTCCCCATCAAAGTCGCCAAAATGATGTGAAGGAAAATGACTTCGTATTCGACGTGGAGGTGCCACAAGGAATGTAGTTCGAGTCAGATACCAAGTATGTTGATGTGGAACACAACAAGGATGGAGCAAGAGCAGAGACCAAAGGCTTCCCAAACAGAGCCTGAGGATGGTAGTGCTGCGATGACGATGGCGCATAGTGAATAAACGATGACATTCACAGTCCGATGCGTAGGTCCAGAGTTAAGGTTCTGTATGTTTCTCTCTCTAGAATTTCAGAGTGAGAAAGTGAGTTCTGAAACTGTCAAGAGTTCTCAAATGAATTCTCAAGCCCCCTATTTATAGAGGTTGAGATGATGATGCCATCAGCTGATACGTGGCGCTCTTGAGAGTGACACGTCACCGAGGGGGGCCACTATTACTGGAGCTCCACGGATTGTCCGTGGTATATTCACCCGACCTACCCCGTACAACGTCGCTCTGTCTGTCTGGAAAGATTAGCTCACATAGCGTCATAATGGCCAGAGAGCCCACTTGATCTAGCCACCAGTCCAAAGCCCTTGTAGAGTCCAACAAGGGGTCAAGAGACGCCGAGGACCTGTCAGCGGTGGGGAAGACCCAACTGCCAGGTGGACTAAGCGTGATGCCCTCCAGAGACCAGCCCCTGTCTCGGAGTGACTCGGGGGTTACCCTAGGGGTGCCAATGAATGCCCTCAGTGCCAGAGCACGTAGGTTAGTCACACAAACACCCTTGTGGAGATAATGTCCTGGATGAGTCGCTTATCTCGCGGGTGAGTCCTTGTGTCGAAGCACTCAGAGCGAGCCAACTTTTGATGGAGGAGTCGCCCACCTGACGGGCCGAGGTAGCATCCCGAAGGAACCGTCTACCTGGCGGAAGGGGAGTCTTAATATTGAAGCACTTGGAGCTCCCTAGCGGAGATAATGTCCCAGAGGAGTAACCTATCCTCGCGGGCGAGTCCTTGGGCCGAAGCATTCAGAGCGTGCTAAGGTAGTGTACCAGAGGAGTCGCCTACGTGACGGGCCGATGTAGCATCCCAGAGGAGCCGTCTACATGGCAAAAAAGGAGTCTTCATGCCAGAGCACTTAGATCTCCCTAGCAGAGACAGTGTCCCGGAGAAGTCGCCTCCTGACAGGTGAGTCCTTGTGTCGGAGCACTCGGAGCATGCCAAGATAGTATCCCGGAGGAGTCGCTTACTTGTGGGCCGAGGTAGTATCCCGAAAGAGCCGTTTACCTGACGGAAGGGGAGTCTTCATGCCGGAACACTTAGAGCTCCCTAGCGGAGATAGTGTCCTGAAGGAGTCGCCTATTCCTGAGGGTAAGTCTTTGTGCCGGAGCACTCGAAGCGTGCCTAAGGTAGTGTCCCGAAGGAGTCACTTACCCGATGGGTTGAGGAAACATCCTGGAGGAGCCGTCTACCTAGCGAAAGGGGAGTCTTTATCAGGCGAACGACTAAGCAAAAAGAGGCTGAGAAGGCTGTGACCGACTGAGCAACATCTACCGTCGAGGAGGAAGATGTGCGACCGGCTGAGCAATTAAGCGTGCACATTTTGACCAGTCTAACGCATTGAAAAATTGACCGTTGACAATATTAACATGTCGCACAAAACATGACCCTCAGTAGGTATACGTCCCTGGGTGCAACCAAGATAGGTTAGGAATAACAAATTATGGAACAAATGAAGTAGCATCATGAACATGCATGCTAATGTTTAATTCTAATTCATTAATCTCATATCTAGTAGTACCGCCCAGCTCGTACATTATCTAGTGTACACGCTTTGTCCTGCATCATTGTCCTGAAGGCGGTAGGTTTAATCATCTCAATTATTCGTAGCCAGAAAGGCAAACCTTAACGTCCACTTAGTATGGGTAACGTAGAGAACTTCGTTCAGAATATAAGTACAAAACCAGGTTTCACTGTGGCATCATATCCTATCACCTAGTATGAACAAGAACACAGGCATTTAAACCATCACCAAGAGAGAGATATACAGGGGAGAGATATATACAGGGTAAACAGAAATGGTTCACTCCGTAGCAAACTTTAACTACACACAAAGTTTCCAAACACCACACAATCACTTTTCTAATTGTCAATTTTCCTGCTAGTCATGTTGAAGCTCCCACGATGATGAACCGGTGGAGTCTTGGGCCACCTCGGGAGATTCTTTCTCCTGCTTAGGCATCACAATAGCCAACTGCAACTGGCCTAGCTTGCATAACCTTGCTGGATTTTTATAGATGGTGACCCGGTCCAGATTACTGCCTACTAACACAACACGTGCAATGCTAAAAGATTCACCTTTTGAAACTGCATATTGCCATTCTCTCTGTGATATACTGAACCAGTCCTTGCTCACAGATTCTGTTGCTTTAACTTCTATGTACTCCCTATTCTCTTCATCATCTCCTATGACTATATCATAGGGTAGCCCAGTCTCAGTAGACTCGTTGACCCATTTCACCAATGCCTCTCCGACTTTCCTTACAAAGTATTCATAAGCTACATATTCTCCTAATCTCCCAGTTAACATTGCCTGTTTTGCATTAGCGGTGCCAAGAGAAAGCTGATCTCTGTTGCTGAAATTAGTAGAACTAGAGTTGGGCTCATCTGGTGCAACAACCGTTCTGTAGCTGAAATTAGTAGAACCAGAGTTGGGCTCATCTGGTGCAACAACCGTTCTGTCGCTGAAATTAGTAGAACCAGAGTTGGGCTCATTTGGTGCAACAATTGTGTCAACATAATCATATACAACATTAGTCCCAAGAGAAAATTTGTTCTTTTCACCAAAATCAGGTGCAGTTTTCCAATTGGCAGGTGGCCAGTTCGAGTAGATTTTGGATTTCTTCCTATTTGAAGGTTTTGGATCATCAATTGCTGTGGAAACAAAAGCTACCATTGGTGTCTTATCAATCGATGCTGATGATGGCAAGGCTGGAAGGGACCAGATTGATTCTTCATGAGGAAGCTTCTGTACTTGCTGCTTATTCAAAATGAAAAGTTCTATCTGCTCCTCGGTTGAACCTGATTCTGCCATGGTTGTGATCAGGTGAAGAAAATTTGCCAAGTGTATTTTAGGAGCTCCATCGACTAATGAACCAGAGAGCTCCATGAATACCGAGTGAGAATCTGACTCCCAAGCTATGTACAAGACGTTTCCCTGCACATTTGAATGCAATTGGCCTTTGTAATTCCTAAGAACCAATCATTGCAGTGCTAAAGATGAGAAAAATGAAGAGAAAAAATGTATTTAGTTCCAGCATTCCTTTTGCATTCGGTAAAAACTACATTCTAATTGTTCTCCCTCCGTCTATTTGAAAGAGACCTTTAACTTTGTTGCAATTATTACTTTCTAATCATGTGGTGTTCGATTATTTCCTTGTCTGAATAATAGGAATCACCGACACCACATATGAGTCGAGGTATGGTGTCCGACACCTACAGACACCCCGACACCTCCGGACACGTGTCCGACACCTCTCTGCAATGTCCTATTTTATTTATTTATTTTTTAATTATCGGACACCGTGTCGGACACCTCTCGAAGAAGTGTCGGACACCTCTCGAAGAAATGTCCACATGTATGGGGCCAAAATACAATATTTCAAAACTCTTTCGAGGTCAGTGTGTAATAATTGACAAATATAGGACTCTTTTAGAAATGAACTTTTAAGCCAAACCCCATTGACCCAAACCTTTTCTCTTCTGAGGTCTTCTTCTATGCGGCTATTGTTTGCCTAACCAAGAGAAAAGAAGACGAAGCAGTAGGACAATCGAGCTTCTCGCTACGGAGGATCTCGCTGGATTTCAGCCAAAGATACCCTTCTTCTTTCTCTCTCATCTCTCTCTTTTCCATCTTTTTTATTACCGGAAGATAAGTCAACATCTCCGACCTCATTCACATACAATCTGACTATATAAAACCTCTCCTTTATGCCTTTGGTCCCATGTTTTTTTCCTTCTTTCTTGTTACTGTTGATAGTATTTCACGTTATCGTCTTTCGTTCTAATTCATTTTTAACAAAATTCAGTTGCTCGAATTGACGTTTATTTTTCTTATTTATATAATTAACACATATATATACATATACACATAATAAAAAAGAAATTATAAATTTTCAACGGTGTCCTACGGTTGTCCAAAATCTAGTTTTTTGGAAACTGCGGTGTCCGGTGTCCCGGTCGGTGGCGGTGTCGGACGCAATGTCCGTGTCCGTACAACCTAGCTGAATATAATTGGGGGTCAATATACAACAGTTTTCTACCTTTTATACTTAGAGTAGCCCCCATCTTAGGGGCATATAATAAGTAGAAGGACGTTTCCGCAAGGGGACAGAGGGAGCGTAACTGTTTGGCATACCTGATGGGAAGTGTTAAACACAGTTACATGACCCACCTTAAAGAGTCTCTGCAACATAATTCTTTTCTTTTAGTGATATCAAGAAACTACACAAAACGCTACAATCGTAAGAGGTCAATTATGGCATGAAGTTTGGATATGGTGGGTCCTAATATAAGTTACTAGCCATAAGTTGCTTTATGGTTCCATAACTTTGAGACTGTATAAAAGAAAGGAACACAGCCAAACGGTACCATCAAGATAACATACCTGTAGAAGACAGTTACATTGAAATCGCTTCTTAGAAGCAATGCCTCTCTTGATAACATTCCTGTAAAACAACTCATCAACAACAACAATTTGCAGATGTTGCAGAATCTCAAATCCAGTCTGCTTGAGTTGGATATATCTATCAGGATACATATTATAAATGTAACGCTGAGCATAAGGAAGAGCCCAGTTCACCAATGAAGTTTTAGAACAACAATCTCCCAGACCATAGTATATTGCTTCACGCGTTACAATCTGCAAGACAGAGTAAATTAAAAGGGAAGATGAAATCAATTATCTCATATCGGGTTTATTTTCAAACAGTGCAGACTTCAGGTCCTAGTTTCAATATGGATTTGTTTTCAGGATAACCAATAGAAAAGTCAATACAATGAACCACAT
Source organism: Escallonia rubra (assembly GCA_033065855.1). Lineage (NCBI taxonomy): Eukaryota > Viridiplantae > Streptophyta > Magnoliopsida > Escalloniales > Escalloniaceae > Escallonia > Escallonia rubra. The sequence goes on from JAVXUO010002717.1 coordinate 685,466, forward strand.
GCTTCTCTTAGGAGCCCCTTCAAACACAGATGCATAATACCAGGAAACAACACTGAACAACAGGAGGAACATCAGTGTATCATGAAAGACAAAAATCTCTCTCGATTGAGTAGAAGGCATACGTATGGATCATGGTGTGATGAAGCATGGGTAGGCAGTGAGTAAGGAGAAGGCTTAGACAGTTGCTAGTTGAGAACATAATTTGCTTGGAATCTTATATTTTTTCCTTTGGCTGGATATTACATATTTATATTTAGACATGGAAAGAAGCAAAATTTTACATAACCATCTACGGATTAAGTTTGAATGAGTTAAAATCCAATAAAACATGAGGATGAAAACCAGGTGCATACAATTTTGAAGTGGCGAGAATTTAAGCACAACTGCATGAGGGTTCCCTAAGTCGGACCATCTGACCTTACAGGGTGGTGGCGGTAGGAAATTGGAACACTAGATTTTTGTGGATCTAACCCAATTCAGTCTCCCTATTTCCAGTTTGACCTGGCTTCTTTAGGTAACAGGAGATGGTGGTGACGGTAGGAAATTGCAACACTGGATTTTGTGGATCTAACCCAATTCAGTCTCTATATTTCCAGTTTGACCTGGATTCTTTAGGTAACAGGAGGTTTTGCGGCTAACAGAATGTGGTCTTTCTACAGAAAGCCTGGTCTTCGAGGATCTGCAACCCCAAGAATATTCAAATGCTGTTTGAGAATGTAGAGTATAAACAAGAGCACAGAGCAGACATGTATCGGAAAGACAAGAACGAGCAATATTAAACATTCATAATAAGATTGCGAACTCTGATTCTCTATGGTTCTAGAAATATGGGCAACTATGCTGCATCGGCTGATGCGACACATTTTTCGGTAAAATATGAACATTTATTGGTACATCCGGAACCACTACGGATGTACCATAAAACTTGATATCAACATTATAGTATATCCAGAATGCAGATCTCGGTTTTGATCACACGGACAGTACGGATATGCTGCCCGGCACACAAAGGCACAACGTTGCATCGCGAAAACACACCTCGGCGAAATGGTGTAATTTTTGTCCTCGCCTTCAACAGATCTGCGTGCGTGCGCGAGCGCGCGCGCGTTTGTGTGTGTGTGTGTGAGAGAGAGAGAGAGAGAGATACCTCAGAGAGAGCAGGAATTCCTAATCTCTGCATGAGAATGGATACCTTTGCACACACTGTCTCATTCTCTTTGTCACCATGTTCACCAAAGTAAAGGCTCTCAAGATTGTTGAAATCCTTGAATTCCTTGCTTAGCTCTTCATCATCACACCAACACACAAGACCAAAGGATGAGTGTAGCGAAACCCACTTATTTCCAACAGTGGGAAGTACCGTGAATTCCATTTTCAGAAGACGTCCTTTCAAGTACTCCACATCGTCTGGAGCCAGTGATCCAGATTTCAATCCATCACTCCATGTTAGGAAAACTTTGAAAACCTGAGACATAAAAAAAAAATACTCAGATGGCATTCAATTCACAAAACCTCAACCAAGTTTGCTCAAGTTTGTTACATACTGCGTTAGCCACCTCTGAAGGCAAAGCATTAGCTGACAACTGTAGCAAAAGGAGAAGGTAGTCACGCAAAGGAGGAATCTCATTCACTCCACACGCATCCACAAAGAAGTTCTGAAGTCCTGGATAAATATTGCATATAAATCTTCTGAAGGGACTCTTAAACGCCTCCAGATTGCCAGGAGCACAAATTGGGTTTATTTGGTCCACACAACCAGTCACATCATGCCAATATACTTCTTGAGGTGATAAAAATGCACCAGGTACAACATCCTTAGGAGTAGAACATGATGAATATGGAACAAATATGAAAGCTTCTGATTGTAAGTTCTTCACAATTTTTTGCTCAGAAGTAGCCATTTCATTCCAAATGAATGAGTAGACTTTAGACATTTGTGATACACTGCGTGCAAACGTCAAGAGCCATCTAAATGAGCTAATAGTTTCTCAAACAAGGAGCACAAGCTAATACAAAACTGTTATTCATGAAATAGATCTATTTGTATGGGATATTGCTGCAGTTTTCTTACCATCATTTAAGGGGTGCATCAAGATAAAGGAAAGGAACATTTAAGAAGACTCATCCGCTTATGCAACTGTACAAGGGAGAAAAATAATTCTAGGATGGTGGCATTTGCCAGCATTGAAAGCCAAAACCATTAACAGGCAAAAAAAGAAAAAAATAATTGAGCAAATCCCATTGTCAAGCAGTTGCCAATCAATTAGCCGATTCGCAGCTTCATACTATTTCAATAATCAATAATTATAAAAAGTATGTGAAAGAGATTGAGAAGTCTAAGAAATGCTTTTAATGAAGTATTTTGGCATGCATGGTACCGAGTACTGACTATAATAACATAACTACTGGTGATGCATTCCATGCCTTATCCTTCATCCATGTTACCGAGTACAAATACATATCTAGAGATGATGCATTTTTCATGCCTTATCCTTCATCCAGGTGATGTAGCTACTAACGGTATACACCGTTGGCGACTTTTGCTTGCTGGTTAAAATATATGTACTGAATGCAGGTTTCACGAGATACTGGGACGAACGATATTCAGATTGTGGCTTTCCAGGGAAAAGAACTTAGAGAACCTTAATCTGAAGGTGGGGAGGGGGTTGGCAAGAGTTATTAGGGAGTTTTTGTGGTTTCAGAACTAAAGTCCAAATAGTTTTTGACTCAGTGGTAAAGCTCGCAATGGTTCGAAAGCCTTTTTTAAGTGCTAAGGCATATCTAAGGTAAGTGGCTTACTTTGAGTGGTAGGAGGATGGATGAGCATAAACTGATCTCTTATAGATGGCCTTATATGTGTAGTGAGATCACTGAAGAAGACCAAGGTTTTGAGTGGGTTCTGATATCCATTAGAGGATCAGAGGTAATTCGTTCAACGCGTAACTAAATCCTTAGAATTGGTATCAAGTGCGGACCAAAAGTCTCCAGTAGATGACACTAGCTTAGAGAGGTATTCCACTAAGAAAAAAAATTAAATCCACGCTCATATTTTCTTCAGGAAAACCTATTCATGTTTGATAAGTGCACTTTTGTTGATGTACAAGTAATGCTATGCCCCAAGTTCAATTAAAAGGTTAAGAGTAGGAGTAAATTCCATACCAAGACACGTCATGTCTTCTGCTTAATGACCTGATAAGAAAGAACAAGTGCTGGATGCGCGAGAACAGAAAATGGAGCATGACTAGAGTATGCCCGGAGTTGAATCTGACTGGCCAATTACCTTGTGCAACTAACCAACCTACCCTTGCTAGTGTTAATATAATAGTCCAACAATTTTGAAACAGTTAGCTACCACAGTTCTCAACTTTCTCAAAAAGGCCATTGCAACATCATTCGAGAATCAACTTTTGAGACTAAAGATGGGAACTTTACCTTTAATGTTAGGCAATGGGTAGTGATGGGGTTCCCAACTTTGAACTAAAAGCTGTTCCAACTATTTAAAAACAGTTCTCCATTTCTGTCCATGGCTATTTCCAAAATGCCATGCCACCTCATTTCAACAAATCAACTTTTGACGGGGAACTCTACTATTATTCTGTGGCAATAATGCTTTGAAAATTTCAAGAATCAATCAACCTACAAAAGAAGTATTGGCTAAACGACCATGAATACATAGTATCAGTCTACCAGAGTACAATCCTTGACAAAAGGTAACAAGAGTGATTAATAGTAGTTTTTAAATTGGTATGTAAAAAAACAGTAAGAAAGAAGATGTCCACGCTACAAAAGGCTCCAGCCATTGCCACGTCTGGGGCTTTTTCCTATTGGTGACTCTGTCTCTAGGTTTCAAAGGTCACCTTACCATCGGGCTAAGGCTTGCCCTCATCATTGAAAAATAAAAACAAACAAGCATAACATGTTTAGCATGTATACCGAATGTATTGTAAAGGGGTACGGTAGAGAGAGGGAGGGAGGGAGGGAATGACAACCCCCCCCCCCCCCAAAAACAAAATCCCTCCCGCATGAGTCAGCATCGTCATTATCCAATCCCTTCATCCCAAACTAGTTGAGGCTGGCAACATGAATACTTCTCTTTCATTCCCTCATATCAAAGCACGTGTTCTCTGATATATTCCTAGCAATCAACTCTTTTCACCCAACTTCTCCCCATGTTATCTTCAGTCTACCAATATTTCGTCTTATCCCATCAACTTGGCACAAATTACATCTTCTTACATGGGCATCTTAAGGCCTACTGACTAATCATTCCATCACTTGTTCTACACTAGTAGTTGCTCCATCATTAATCCTTTTCTCCCATTTCCTCGTATCAAAGTACGTGTTTTCTGATATATTCCTAGCAATCAAGTTTTTTCTCCCTACTTCGCCCGAAGTTATCTTCGTTCTTCCCCTTCCTCGTCTTATCCCATCAACTTCACACAAACCACTTATTCTTCAGTTGTTCTACAGTAGTCGCTCTCATCCACATCCTCGATCACATCAACATCTTGTTAGGCACTCATTTCTTATCAAGAGCCCACCACCTAACTTTTCGAGCTACCTTATCCTATGCTTTTTATAAAGACCATAGGAAGATCTTTCCTCTTCTCTATAATCTCTCATAGTGGATCTCTCCAAGCATGGAACCAAATTGATTCACACATGTTATATTTCTTCTTTCATATTCTATGTTCTTGCCCTCCCAAAGCTTCGTGGTTTCCTACTATAATTCTTGCAACTTTGGGTATCTCATTCTTCGACATAGGCATCATAGCACTTTTCCTCCACTCATCAGTCTTTTTGTTAGAATTTAAGATCTTAAAAAACTTAGTCAACCAATCTATGCCCACATAACCCAAGCTTCTCCAAACCTCAGTATGAATACCATGTGGTCCAGTAGCCTTCACTACTTTCATCCATTATAAGGCTTCCTTTAATTAAATATTCTAATTCTGCAAGCAAATTCCAATTATTAATATAACTGAGTCATCAATTCTCCTAAATTACCTTCAATATATGTCACATATACTCTTCAAAATGAGTGAAGTAACCGTGTCGGACACTCAACACTTGGACATGGGGATATGTGTCTGACACATCCGGTAGGACGTGCCACTAGGAACAGTATTTTATAGTGCTTCTTTTAGTTTGTTATTGCTTTGAGACGATCTCAGTTCTAAATTAAAACGATATGCGTATGATAAAACACTATGTAAACTAATGTCTTGGGTTTTGAAAAATACATGAAACCGACACTTTGACACATATCCGACTCGGACACTCGTACCAAGCGTAACATAGCCTTCAATTTCTCCGTAATACAACCTTTAAAAGTAACATATCCATCCCTCTTTAACCTCCTCTTCTTCACTTACAACCTCATATTCTCGTCCTTGATACACTTTATACGAGTCAAGTCTCCGCTTCTCCTTTCTCGTACCTTAGCTAGCTTGTAGATCCCTTTATCATCGTCTTGAGTACTCAACCTTTGGTAGAAACTTTCACAAGCCTTACCTCTAGCCTCTCTCGGTCTCTTCTTTGCTTCCTTTCCAGCCACTTTATACTCATTTTCTTCATTCTTGCACTCGTATAATCGTTTACAACATTCCCTCTTCTAACATAATTGCTTTTTCTACCTCCTCATTCCGCACCAAGTATATTTACGAATACAACCATTTCCTCTGGATTTTTCAAGGACCTCTATAGCAACTCTCTTATCGCGATTAGACATCTTAGTCCACATTTACAATAAGTTTATCGTCCATACTCCACGGTTCTTTAATCAACCTATCCTTGAAAGTGGTTAGCCTTTTCCCATTCAAATTCCACCAAATAGTTTGCGGATTTCTATCAACTTTAACCTTCATATTTTAACTCTTAATATATATGTCCTAATGTCCAGCACTACCAACTATTTTGTATAGCAACACACTCCCCTGGAATGACCTTACTATCTTTACATAACGCTCGGTCCTCCCTCCTAGCTAGGAACAAGTCTATCTGGCTAAAATATGACCCACTACTTTAAGTAATCACATGTGACTTTCTTTTCTTAAAAAAGTGTTTACTATCAACAAATCAAAGGACACTATGAAATCTAGGAGGTCTTCTTGTGATTCATACCTATCTTCAATCCTCAGCGTACCCTCGCAAAGCTTCCACTAGCTCTTCCAACATGCCCATTTAAATCTTCTCCTATGAAAAACTTCTCCCTGTGGGGTATTCCTTGTGCAATTCCATCCATATCCTCCCAAAATTCCTTCTTCATGGAGTCTGTTAGTCCAATTTGAGGGGCTTACGAGCTGATTATATTATTGGTCTCCTCCCTTATTACAAATTCAGCTGACAAATTTCGAACAAGTGTTGGCTAGCTTATATTCCAATTATCCTCACATGGGGATATGGGAGGTGGAACTCTATCACCTTCATCTTGACATCTACAACCATAATTCTTAGGCTTTACTCTACTACAGTTCCTAACCTTGTATAACCAGCTACCTCTATCTACCTAGACTTTATCCTAACCTCTTAATCTCCTGAAGCCATGTCATGTTTCCTCTCCTTCTACACAATTTTCTATTATCTCCCTTAGCTTACCCGTTGACAAACCTAAGTTCCAACAAGCTACCCAAGTCTATGCTTCTTGGCTAACTTTTTCACCAACACTCCTCCATTGCGGTGCAGGAACCCTTGCTCTCTTGTCTTCGCATCTAGCACCGACACCCTTTGCCCATTTTCTAAAACACCAGGAGGCAGGTGCAACACACTTAAGGGTTTTGTCCCAGTTTCTACGCCTAATTTCTTTGGATTTGTGTTAATGGAATGTGACGCACTTTTACGCTGGCCGTCTACCTATCACAACTTTCGTTCTTTCTCTGGGCTAGGGACAGCTACGTAAAAGATAGGACAATAAGCACGACATTAGGCAGAGTTATCGCCCCTCCCGCATGAAATAAAACAAAAATGGGACAAGGGGGACTGGCAGACAGCATGCCGCAGCATATGTAGGGAAACCCATCTCCTTCAAGGTCCAATAAAGTGCATTTAATATCATGCCAGGATAAAGATGAAAATGACAAGGACCAAATAATTATAACCACTAATATTTTCATCTAAAAGCAATACCTAGCTCTGAAAGGGGTTGGAGATCTTCTCCAAACTTGAAGAACTAATAAGATGTCAGCAAGGGTGACACAAGTTTTAAACCCGATATCATGCAGCAACCTTTTACTTCTCACCTGTTTCATGTAGCAAGAGTAACATTGAATTAGAAGAAGTCAACGTGAGTTAGTGCCCCCACTTAATCAACAATTCCAAGGGCTCCACTGATACAAAAAAAGAAAATTGACATTTTGTGCCCAAGTGTAGCCATTTGACCTATAAATTATAGCTATAAAGGTTAATAAGTAACAGTTACACAAGCTGTAGCGACAAAAGTGGAGCTCAAACTGGCTAAAAGTGGTGCTCAAATATTAAGTCCCTATAAAAGCAAAAGGACACTGATATACTGGAGTATTTACAAGTAAGGGCAGATGCCAAAAATAATCATCATAGCCAGGGATGTATAAGAACCGAGTTCAAGCTGAAGAGGGGTATGTTCGAGCTCTTTTCTTCTAACTTTGGCCTGGTTAAACTCGGCTCGTTTTTTTGTAGTTACCAAAAATGGCGTTCCAAATCTGTTTGCAAATCGGTTACATAAACTCAGGCTCGGCCTGTTTGATCATTAGTTATACTGAAACTTGTCACAGAGAGAGGCAACAAAGGAAATGCAGAGGCAACAGTAGTGGTGCAGCGACAGAGGCTGTCGTTGTGCTTTTCAGCGACGGATTGAGCAGATGCGTATGGGTTTCACCGCGGCGTGGTTAGGGAGGGAGACGAAGGAGTTGCAGACTAGCTGTGCAGAGCAGTAACGTACGTTGTGGTTGAGCTATATGGTGATTAACATAAAAATCCCTAATGAGATGCCCGACGGTGTCTGTGTTTGTTTCAGTGGGTGTATTTGTTTGTTTGTTTGTGTGTGTCAGAGAGAGAGAGAGAGAGAGTATGTGTCACAGAGAGAGAGAGAGAGAACTTATCTTAGGACCTTTTGACAGGTTTGACAAAAGAACTGATGACACTGTTCGGCTGCAAGGGTGATTTTGTGTTGACTGAGAGCTGTATGGATTTGGATGTTGAATTTGAATTAGGATCTTTTAGGCTTTGGGCCTTAGAGTTAGTAATATGAACATAAACTACTTTATATGAATGTTGATACTATTCTCGAGCCGTTTAGTAAACGAGCTCAAAAAAGTTTTCATGTTCTAATTATTTATTATACAAACCGAATATGAACGAGCTTTTCGGGAATGAACAATGAGCTGTTCATAAACAGCTCGTATCATTTACAGCCCTAATCATGCCATAAATCTAAGTACAATGATTTTGTGGCAAAGATCAAATTGGCATCTCTTTTAAGAGAAAGCATGAAATTACTACGAAAGCAAAGAAACTTTACCCACGAGGTCTTGCCAGCCCCGCCCTAGAATGTCACACCCGCTCCAGCACCCACTCTTGCACGCACTTCGTGCAACTAATAATTGCCTTGCATCTCTGGTTGCTTATTAATAAGACTTCTTTTTTATTTCGGTAGGTAAAAAAAATTTATTAGGGAACTCCCATCTGGGGTCACAAAAGAAGCCCAAAGCACCACCTAGGTCCCTGGCTAAAGCACAAACTCATTTACACAGAAGAAGCTATGCTTAAGTCATCTAGAAAGAGTAAAAAGGTATCAGGTAATCCTGGAAACTCCTCCTTGACCCAACACAAAAGCCGATTCGAAAAAGAAGAATGAGGCCAATGAATAGGAGTCTCCACACCTTCAAAATCCCACACAAGAAACAAAGGTGCTTACCTCCACCTGTTAGGAACAACCTCCGAGACCTTTGCGGCTTTGCCCAATTCCAACTGAACATAAAATCTCTAACCAATCACGACATCATCCACATCATCATAGTGGAAGTAGCAAAACACAAACACCAGATCTGATGTACCATTGTTTTTGCACATACAATGCCAACTAACAATAATCTTGTGCCAGATTATCAGCAGTAAAAGTTGCACTCCGAAGAGCAGACCAAACAAGGCCAGTCTACAAGGAGCACGACCGTACCAGATATCCCTCCATGGAAAAACACACCCTAGTCCTCTCTCTCAACACCAAATAAAATGAACGAATGAAAAGAACACCGCTTCTACCCGGCCTCCACCAAAGCTGTTTTTTATTGTTGAGATTGAGATACACTACATTAACTTTTTGGAATCTGGGCTGCCAGTTTCTGTCTTTATGATCGCTGCTTGTCTCCAACTGTTTCAGTTACTATCTCAGCATTTCTGGAATAAGGGCTGCGTGGATTCGGGTGATTGTCTAATTGTTTGCTGCATCACGTTACAGCTTGCTATTTTTTTTTTTGGGGGTGAAAGTCAACCTTTTATTACCAATCAAATGTTCTACAACAATAAATCTTTCTCAGCATTACATGTCCTATATTTCATTATAGCTACAGCTGTTTTAAGACAACAACATTCTCTCATCAAGTTCCCAATTGGAGCAAAGCCTTTTATTTACATTGTTCCCCTTTATTTGCTTCCAACTTCTCAGACACCAGCATATCCATTGTTGGATCATCATGATCAGCTCCTCCTTTGTTTTTTGTTGCTGCTCAAATGTTCTCTTATTTCTTTCAAACCATATCATGTAAACAGTAACAGCCATCCTAAGCTTCCTAAGCCTTGCTTGAAAGCTTTTTCCTCTGAATTTCTTGGTAGCATAGCGAAAAAACTGATGCCAAGAGGCCCCTTGAAACTGTATCATTAGTTTCCTCAGTACTATCTCCCATACTGCATTGGTGTAATTGCATCTCCAGAAGAGATGATCTTCATCTTCCCTGTGGTTTCCACAAAGAGGACAGGAGTCATCCATGCTAGTATTCCATTTCACCAATTTGTCTTTAGTTTTCAGTCCCCCCTTGCATAACATCCATAGCACAAATGCACACTTAGGGATATGACCACTGAACCAAATTAATTTCCACCAAGGCACCAGTGTACTTTTAGTTCTTAAGAGCTGCCATGCTGAACTTATTGAGAATATGGCATTCGTATTCCCTTTCCATATGATTTTATCTGCTCTATTGGTTTGGGGTAGGCTGATGCATCTAATATCTTCAATCCAACTGCTAAGTGCATGAGACCTTGCTGGAGGTAATTTCCATTGCCCATCTTCTATGATAGCACTCACTCTGCTATCCTTTCTTAGTCCAGAATCATAGATGATTCTGTGACCATATTGTGCAATTAGATTTCCTTGGGGCATCCAATTATCATACCAGAGCCAGGTATTTTCACCATTTCCAATATCATACCACACCAGCTGTTGCATTTTCTCTCTGAACTTTACTATCTTTCTCCATGTCCAGGTCATTGTCACAGGGGGTTGAAAAGTCCACAGATTCCTGTTCTTGATGATGTGGGAGTGACACCATTTCACCCATAGTGAGTCCTTTTTATGTGCTAGGTCCCAGATATGCTTGTATAGAGCTGCTCTATTCCACTCAGCCAATCTTTTGATCCCCAGCCCCCCTTCTTGTTTAGGGACACACATATCCTTCCAGGCCACTTTGGCTTTAGTGCATTTTGTGTCTTTCCCATGCCAGATGAAGGCTCTGATTTTTGCTTCAAGTTGTTTAATGATTTTCTGTGGGAGTATAAACATAGAACACCAATACACTTGCATGCTTATAAGCACAGATGTAGCAAGTTGTACTCTACCTGCATAGGATAGGCATTTAGTGGTCCAACTGTCAATTTTCCTTGTGAGTTTATCCAGTAGTATTTGACAGTCCTTCATATGTAGCTTTGTTGAAATGAGGGGCACCCCTAAATAGGTGACAGGAAGTTGAGCAGCTTTTACTCCAATAATCTGTGACAGGGCTTCCTTTTCCTCTTCTTGTACCCCAGCCATAAACATAGAGCTTTTGGCCAAATTAGGTATAAGTCCAGATAGAGTACCAAACTCCTCCAAAGCACTCTTAATGTAAGCCAAAGAGACTTGATCTGCAGCAGACATGATGAATAGGTCATCTGCAAAACTTATGTGGTTCATCTGTAGTTCTTGGCATTTGGGATGATACTTGAAACCAGGTTTAGCTGTGTAGTCATCTAGTAGACCAGAAAAAACCTCCATGACCAACAAGAATAGATAAGGTGACATGGGGTCTCCTTGCCTCAATCCCTTTGAGCTAGGAAAATATCCATCCATTGCTCCATTTAAGTTTATTGAGAATCTAGCTGTAGTTAAACATTTCATTACCCATTGTATGTAAGCTCTAGGGAACTCAAACACTTCCATTGCACATTGTAGGAAATCCCATCCAACTGAATCATAGGCCTTTTGAATGTCCACCTTCATTACACATCTAGGCTTGCCCCCTTTTTTGTGGTAATTTTTAACAATTTCTTGCATCAGCAGTACATTGTCAGCTATGTGTCTTTCCTTCACAAAAGCTGATTGCCTTGTGCTAATGAGTTGAGGCAGAATTTCCTTTATTCTTTTGCAAAGGATATTTGATATCACTTTATAGACCACATTGCAACAAGCAATAGGTCTAAAATCCTTCAAAGTTCTAGGACATGGAATCTTTGGAATTAATGTCAATCCAGTATTATTGAATAGGTGAACCCCATTACCTGTGCTAAAGAATTCCTTCACTGCATTTTCTAGATCAGAACCAATCATATCCCAATTGTCTTGGAAAAATTCAGCTGTATATCCATCTGGCCCTGGAGCTTTATTAGTTTTTAATGAGAAAACTGCTTCCTTGATATCCATCTGTGTAACTGGGCCTGCTAACATAGCCTGATCTGAGCTGGTGAATTTTTTCTTGATGACTTCTCTAAGCCTCCCCTTGGTTCTAACTTGTTTACTAACAGCTTCCCCAAGGAATTTAGAGAAATGATGTACTCCTTATGAACAGCTTTTGCACCACAAACTTGCTCTCCATTCTCAGTGAATATGGACAGCACTTGGTTATATGCTCTGTGTACCTTCATTTTTCTATGAAAATAAGCTGTATTGAAATCCCCCAATTTGATCTCCTTAACTCTGGATTTTTTATGGTAAAAGCTTTCCTCTGCTTTGACCAAATGATGATATTCAGCTTGGAGTTCCTGTTCCTGGTGCACCCAACTAGCCTCTCCATCCTGCAAAATTTTCCTTTGGATTTCTTGAAGCTTGCTGCCTGCCTCTGCTGTTCTTTGAGCAATGTTGCTGTAGCAAGCTTTATTTAGATTTCTAAGCTTGGGTTTTAAGTCTTTGAGTTTCTTGCTCAAAACTGCACATGTTGTCCCCTGATATTTTCCTTCCCATATATTTCTCACAATATCCTTCAAGGACTTATGCATCATCCAAAAATTGTAGAATTTGAATGGTCTTTTCCCCTTATACTTTTCCTTATAGATTTTCATAGTCAACATAGAGTGATCTGATATCCCAGGTTCATGGGCTGTGACCTGGGAGAGAGGGATTTGTTCCATCCAAGCTTCATTCTGCAGAATCCTATCCAATCTGCATCTGATCAACTCATCATCTCTCTTATTACTCCATGTATAAAACATGCCTATAGTTGATATATCCTCCAGGTGTGTCCTATTAAGGCATTGGTTAAACTCTTCCACTTCACTGACTGTGATGTGTGCCCCACCAGCCTTCTCTTCTGAGTTTCTTACCACATTAAAATCTCCCATAACAATCCATGGCTTTTGCCCAATCTGCCTTCCCATCTGTTGTAGTTGTTCCCATAACTCTCTTCTTTTAATTCCTTTGTTATTCCCATATACACATGATAGGTAGAATACCATGTTATCTTCTTTCCTTAAGACTGTCCCAGTAATGATTTGGGGATCACTAGCAATCATATTAAACTGGAATTGACTTGTATCACACCCTATCATTATCCTAGACACACCTTTCTTTGTGGCATTGTTGACAAACTGCCATTCTTTATTCCATTTCCTTATAATAGAAGGAATTTTCTCCACAAGAACTTTAGTCTCTATCAAGCCAATCAAACCAATTTTAAGAGACTTGACTACTTTCTTTATTTCATATTGCTTTGCTGAGTCATTTAGACCCCTGATATTCCAGCTTGCTATTATTCCTGGCAGGTTCTATTATTCATTGGGCTACTATACCACACTCGGACTATAATCTCCTTTTGAACACGGACTTAGTAATCGTCTTTCACCGCAAATAAGGTTTTTGTATTTGGCCCAAGTCTTGGTTGGGAGTCGGATTGCCCAAATGACCAAGATTCCTTCCTAATCCTAACTACTTAGTACCTTAAATTAACCTTATTGAGATCATTGGTGTTCAATGTGTAATTACACAAGAAATCAAAATCTTTTAAGAATATTTAGTTGGGTTAATTACACTCAGGTCCTTGAGATTAGGGTTCAATTTGCAGTCAAGGAAACTAAGTTTCAAAAGGTAAGATATCACGACCAACAACTATGAAGATGTATCATTCGTGTCCATCCGTCTTTGACTTGTCTGATGTAACCAATACAAAATTTTAAAATGCCAATACTACCCCTATACTGTGTATACATAGGATATAAGGCAAAAAAATTTGAAATCCTAATTTCCAAATCAGGGTTTAAAATGGTAGGTCCGTATTTTCGAACCCTAATTGCACAATTTTTTCTCTCCTCTCTCTTTCTTTTTCCTCTTCAACTCCAACCACCAACATGGCACAACCTCAACACCACCACTGCACCACCTTCATCCCTACGCCACCAACAATCTACCATAGCGGTGGTTGCTACGGATGCGGCGTACGAGATAGGGGATAGGGGTGCTGTCGGTGCTATCCACAATCACCTTGCGAGCCACCATCGCTACAAAACATGGTGACGCACGGTAGTCCACCAGATCCACGGGCCATGGAGTACGAGGTGGGTTGGGTGGGGAATCATGGTGGTTGACGGATCAATGATGAGGTGATTGAGGCACAGTTTACTGTGCGTTTGTGGGGGGGGGGGTGTTGGGGACTATTGAACCTGAAGAAGCGGGAAGGGATGGTGGAGGTGGTGGTGTACGAAGATGAGGCAATGACGATTGGGGTGTAGGACGATGGGGCGGCGGGGCTGCGGTGCAGAGGTGGCTATGGCAAAGGACGGGCTATACCGATTGGGTTTGGTTTGGAGAGCCTGCCTATTTTTCTAAATCTGGGTTTTGCATTTGCAATTTCAGCAGCCGCAGACTTCTACGTTGTGGTGGCGTGACGTTAGGTATAGAAGAGGGAGAGCTTGAAGGAACTTTAAAGTTAGCGACAGCAGCGGTGGTGTATTGGTTCCGGTAGACATTTGGGTGTCTGACCGGTGGTTAATGCTGTCAGAAAATCGGGAAAGGAAAGAGGATAGCGGCCCAGCACCATGCCTGTGGTGCTGCGAGGATGGGTTCTTGAAGAGGAAGAGGAGAGAGAAAGGGATGGCATTTGAAGAATTACTTTCCTAAGTCATGGGTAATAAAGTCATTTTTCAAAACCTTAGTTGCACGAAGCGAGGGCGAGGGTGGGAACCGCGCGCCGGGTGGGGGGGGGGACGCAGAGAAGCGTAAGCACCTAGAAGAATTTATGTCTGGGAGAGGGTTGAATAAGTAATTGCGTAAAGAGTAATACCATTTGGTAAGTATACCTTACACTAAATTATAATGTACACACCTTTTTCTTTGAAAATACCATAAGCGATAGTGAATTGTTACTTTCTACTCGTCACATCAAGTGGCTACCAGTTACTTGCTTTTGAAAATAATAAAGGTAAAAGTAGTTCTGCTGTTACTGTTCACTTCTGGAGACATTTCTAGGCGGTACACCTCCCATATAATAGGGTTAGACACGAGGCCAATGAATTGAAAGTTAGAGAGAGCACACTCGTTGACAAGTTCAGTTCTCTCGATGAGGGTAGTTAGTAGCAGACGAGGAGGCTTTAAGGACTTGAAAAAAGAAGGAAACAACGAATTGAGTCGAAAATGACTTGATTTTCAGGTACTCTCACTTGTTCCATGCATTTCTATCCAGCTGATGGGATAGAGTTCCCGTATTAGCTTGGGACGGGATCCCATGGAGATCCTAACTTGGGATCGCAAAAGCGAGTTTCCGAGAGAAAATCTTCACCATATGAGGAGCTTCCTGCTACTAAGTTCAAAACACTACGTAGTTCAATTCCGTTTGGTCGACGGATATTAATGATATTTGTCCAAATTAATAGACACAAATGTAATTTCACTCTAACCTCAGGGATATGAGTATAATAAACCCAATTTAGTTTTTTCCTCCTCTCACAAACCAAAACCTTAAACAGAGAATACCGTATTGGAACTGACTTGGAAATTCTCTCGAGTTTTTAGTGTATTTTATTTTTTTAGCCTACAAAAAATGACAATTAAATCTTACATAAGCCTGCCGAGTATTATACACTAAGATCAATGGCTAACAAAGACCTACTCATGGGCCATCAGTAGGACAGCAGGACCACGTCTAACAAATAAAACTACCAAATTATACGAAAAGCCTGAGAGAACACTGAGATGACCAGAACATGTCAGACACTGCCTCTTGTGAGCCACGGAGGAAACGGGTCCAGTATCTGAAATTTAATCTTGATAGAACTTGGCCACCATATAAGTTCCTTTGGATAGACCTGAAGCTCAAGGTTTAAGGGTGAACATAAGGTTTTCAAAATTATGGAGCAAACCAAATTCGAGAAATGTACACGTTAGTCTATATGAATGCAGTAAAAATGAGAAAAATAATTGCATCAGCTTCTTGTAAATCTTTCATCTTACAAAAAAAAAAATTACAGTAAATAGAAAGACCCCCAATGTTAAGTAGTCGGCAAGGTGATGTATACTAGAGTCAAAAGCCTCATGGTAGAAGGCACCATCTGCATGATAGAAGAAATCCTATAGCTGAAGAGCTCTGAAGCACAAGTGCTTCAAAAGGGGTGAAGAACCGGGGTCGGGTGCGCATTCGGGGAGGATGCAGGGTAGGTGAGTGTCCATCATTTTTCTTTTCTTTTTTTTATTTTCTAAATCGGGTGTGGATAGGATACCAGTCGAGTGCGGATTGGATAACTATGGGTGGAAAACATATTTTCCAAAAGAATTTTCAAGGGTTGAAACATAGAACAGAAGTTTCAGGGGGGTCAAAACATAATTAAAAACTTATACCAACCTGATTGACAGGTAGATCGTGAAGAGGGGAGAGTCACACAGAGCGAGAGCGAGAGAGAGAGAGAGAGGTGGCAGTAGCCTCGAGGCAACCACCCGTGACCACCAGCGACTACCGGAGATGATTGGTACTCACCTACGGCAGCCTTTCTCGAAAGGTAAAATCTTCTGCCTTCCTCTCTTTGCTATACGCTTTACCTTCTGTCTTCCTCTCACTTTGCTGGTTTTGGGTTGTGACTTGGAACAATTTCTTGTGGGTTGTTGGTTGTAAATTGGACCAACTTTTGACAGCAGCAGTGTGTTAAGTATCTTTTCTAACATCTGTTTCTTGGTCACATAAAACAGCTGGTTTTGTGTGTTGAAAACAGTGTTTGATACTTAGTTTAGGGAGTTAAAACAGATACTAATGCTACTTTACGGATGATGGTGAAAGACAGATGAAGATGAAGATGTTGTGGCCATGGAATCCTTAGATACCTGATGAAGTATTTTTCATTTTAGACACTTGAGGCTTGATGCTACTTTTATTATGATCTATTTGTTGGTGGTTATTATGTATTTGATGGTATTGTACTACTATAGAATAGTTAAATTATATTGCACTATATATCTTTTTATGCACTTTCTTAAGATTCAAGTTGTTTAGAAATTAAATAATAGGTGTACACATTAAAACACACACACACACACATATAGATAATTTGTCATATCCCCGCCACATCCGTATCCTAAAATTTTCAAAGATGCCGTATCCGCATATCCGCACCCGTATCGTATCCGCACCTGTGTCCGTGCTTCATAGCTGAAGAGCGATCAAACATGGAAAGTCCTCAACACGTACCATACTTTACAAGTACAAGAAGAGGCATGAAGAAAGAGAGAGAACACTGATTAGAAATTTTTTCTAAAAAAAAAAAAAGACAAATAAAGAAACATAAATAAATAACAGAGACCTCTCGAAGGTCAGAAGGAGGTCAGGACGTATATAGTCAAACCACTGTTCTATTCATGTTATCTATGATAATTGTATGTAACAAAGATATGCTCTTCAAACTAATGAAAAATGTAATTGAAAAACTGAAAGCAGATATAAGAAAATGGCTAAGAATAGTCTAGGTGGAAAATAACCAAACTAACCTTTGGAACAGCATATGGTGCGTTGACTCCCAGAACTGAGCGCACTGCTTTGCAATCATGGAATAAATCTTTGGGGTAGTGCAGCTCATCATCGATACTTGATCTTACCCACTGAACATCATGTAGAATGCTCATAAATGAAGAGTTAAAGGTTGCCCTTTCCCCAGTGAGATTTGAATCACAGTAACCAGTAACCTTATCACTGAAACATTCATCCCATAATGTATCAAGAACCTCCAAGAGGTACTTGCACCTTTCCGTGTCACCACTTGATGACAATAGTGTTAGTAAATGAACCAACTCTTGTGATTCCCAATCTTTGGCAATTGATTCAGGAGAAATTATGTCTTTATCCACCATCACATGCTTGATAGCATGAGCTATATCCGTGACACTCTTCTCTGTCTGAACTACTTGGACGAAGTCAGAAATTCCAATTTCCTGAAAAAAAATTCTCCATTTCAACATCCCACCAGATAGTGACTTGGTAATTGGATGATTCCAATAGGTATTGTCAACCTCGTGCCATATCATATCTATGCCACCATTCAATTTATTCACATTGATAGGATTCCCAAATTCTTCACTGAAATGGATTGGCACCTCAGCAGGTCTCTTGTATCCATAATTTGTAAGAACAAGGGCTTTATTACGTAAATCTGATATTAGATGCTCCTTCTCTAAAGAACAGTTGGGGCAGCTCGATTGCAGGTGAAGCATTACAAAAGTCAGGTACTCAGTCATGAAATCCTTACCACCAATAGTGTTTCCCTCATCAGAAATAGCTGGCAAGATGTGAACCTTTATAATTTCATGTGCAGACAACTGTTGGACACCAATTTTATAAAGCATCCTAGTTATATTCTCCACTGCAGATGCATCAAAGATTGAGCTATCAGCAGCTGCAGCTGCAGAAAACAGGGCAGGGCTTACAATTCGAAGTTTCGCATGCACCTGAGGGAAGGCTTCAGGACCACACTCCCTATTGAACGCGTGGTTTAACGTATCGGAATGTAACCAGATTGTTCCTTCGCCCACTGAGCCAAAATTACCATCTGTTAGAGGAATAAATGGCAATTTTCTAAGATCAATTAGAAGATCAGAACCGAGCGCAAATTTATTATCGGTCTTTTCCCCAGCCACATGGAATGACATCTTGTAGATCCCATTTAGCCAAGAAGATAATAAATCCAGGCCAACTGATGCTAGACCCTTTTCAGTACGACACAATGAAGATATAATCTGAAGTAGAACTTTGGGTCCATATTCCTCGATACCCAACGCATTCGCCAAAGAATCTGATAGGGTGATATCCTTGTTGAGAAATCCAATGCCAAGGTGCTCTCGAAGCAAGCTATCGGGCAAAAGACTGCGAGCTTCTTTGGCCCAACCTCTAAGAACTTTGGATGGAGGAACCCATTTATTGTTGTCCCCTTCCATAAGTAGACAATTTGACATGCGTAATTTAGAAATAACCATGCGAGGAAGAATAGAGAAAAAACCGTGCACATCTCCTACAAGGGGAACAAAGCTCATAAAGGCTGCAACAGCCTTGCCTGGATTTTCCCTAAAACTAGGAAGGCCACAAAAGGATCTTTCAGCACTAACAAATAACCCAGGGACCTCTGACAGTAACCACTGGTTCCATGGACTATCTCCATCAACTTCTTCTCTAGAAGAAGGAAGGACGAAATCACCTTGGACTATGAACCTTAGACCATATGTCCGGAGGGGGAGAAAGGCAAAAACAGGTTGTTGATCAAGATGTGGTACGTAACTCCCATCATCCGATTCCTTCAATGTAAATGCTAGGGCAACTTCTGTTGTTTGGATACCAGGACGAATGACAGCGGCCCGCAGTTCCTGAGATACTACAAACCAAGTCATTTTATCCTCCCCAAGGGAAACCTTTATGATACCGTCTCCAAAGACTTCTTTCCTCATCACAATTATCGTATCGTTGAGCATGTTCCTAAACTTAATACATCGAACACGGTGAAGAAAAAGCAATAAAGATGGATGAAGATCTGAAAACAATGATATGATGCTTTTCATGGCAAAAGTTTCCGACAACTTCGTTGAAAGTGGAAGCAGAATGCATGTATTCCAACAATTATTATCCATTTGATCAGTATCTGCAGAAGCCAGTCTGCTAAACAAGTCAATCTCACAAGGAGGTATAACAGTTGGTAAGACAAAACCAATCTGGCCCTCTCTCAAATCAAACTTGATATGAAACCCATTTGAATGAATTTCTGGAGCATCAGAGACCTGCAGAAATACCAGAATATATCTAATGACACAATAGTTGGAACAATAGCGCCTTAACTTCTGTTTTCAGCCAAGTTATTGAGGAAAAATAATAGTAAAGAAGAAATTTGGATCTTCGAAAAACCAGTCTTCCTCAAATATCAAAGTTCTACTCAGCACCATAAAGGGTGAGTAATTAGAGATTACATAAGCGTGAGCAGGAATAAAATTTGTAATAGACCTTTAAGTATACTGGATCTTGCTAGCATTTAACACTAAAATATTCGGAACAAGTCCATAGGCCTATTGGTAAACAGCTCTAAAGCAACAAACCAAAGAAATGACTGTTCCCCAAAACCAGGCTGAAAGCTTTAAGCAATAATTTTCTCTTTTATTTAGTGTAGATGCATAATAGCAAGCACAGCTTGTCAGTTCTTCACAGCTTTCTAGATGTGAGGAACATAACACGTATTCTAGTAGTACTTCAACAAGGTGCATAATAGAAACTCCTGTCCAAAGGTTCTTAATAAGATTTTAATTACATTGCATACAAGGTGAGGGGGCTGCTGTTAAAGCATTATAGTAATTCTAGGTCCATTGTCTAATAGCTTCATCTGTTCAAGTCATTTTGACATCCGTTCTTTTATGTATCTGGATCTTTTTATAAACAACCCCCCCCCCCCCCCCCCCACCACCACCCAGAAAAAAGTACCACTATGGAGTTTGGGTGTATTCATAATTAATTGCAGTCAAGATAAGCAGGAAAAAAATGGGAAAAGAAAACTCTATAAGAGTCTCATTTACAGTACCCGGAATACTGATTTGAAACCAATTCCTTTCTTCCCAATGTATCCAGCACTAGATCCCTTTTTTGTTGAATTTCCAACATCACAGAGGGCTCTGATGTTCTCAGCAGAAAACCCTTGCTCATTATTAAGAACAACAATGCGTCCCTCCAGAAGAATGAATGCCAGAGTTGGTACCACGTCTCCCGGATAGATATTATCATCAGCATTCTGAACCTAAAGCAATATGACAGAAGGAAACTACTACATGTCATAATCATCAATTACAAATAGAAACCATATCAAGAGTCAACTTTTATCCTTCAAACCTTAAAAAAGTACAACCAAGCAACTCAATCTTATCTTACTCGAAATCATCCAACTTTTGAAACCATTCAGGATATCGGCATCTAGGGACGCACGTGTACTTACAATTCCATAAAGTATAACAATTGCAGGAATAAAAAAGCATAAGACTAGACCCACGCCCTTTGAATCCACACCTTTTTGAGACTACAGGGTTAAAAAATGCGAATAGTACCTCTTTTGGTACCAAATATATCCTCGTACAAAAATGATTGGATGTTTTTTGACCTATAAACTATGATATTAGAACCACAGACCCAGTGCATGTAGTGTACTACGGGATGCTTCATCTCCAAGAGACAAGTCAACAGATTTTCTAGGTCACATTCACAGGTTCTTAAGTATTAACAATGCAAATGAGATTGAAACAACGATCTTTTTTGGTGCTACAAAATACATGTGACGCCTTCAGACTGCAACAGCAAGGAACATGATTTATATTGTGAGACATTCACAGATCGTGAAAACACACATAAAAAAGTCGGCATAGTTATTGATACAAGACCAAGCTCATATAGGCAAGAAAGGGTACAAAAGTACGAATGCATGTGAAACCATAAGAATTCTCTTAACCCATACCAAGAGGAAAATGTTAGGAAACATCTAATAAGCAAAAGAAAGCTAGTTAGTTCAATAGCTTATAGCAATTTGCCGCAGAGGTCGCGGATTTCGAGACCTGCATGGGCCTCATTCAAAATGCTTCCGGAGCTTTCATCAGCTTTATTTATCAACTTAACATGCATAAGATATAATGGAAAGACACTATACCTACCAGCTCCAAAATAAAATGAGAATCATGGGAATACAACTCTTGAGAAAGACAAAGAAGTGCTCTTCCCAGGCGAGCATGCTGCTTCTTCAACATACAACTTTCAGTAACTGAAAGACTTGAATCCAGACCAAATTCTTCGCGCCTAATAGTTTGTATAACATTGGTGGGATCGTTATCATAGTCGATTTCAGGTAAATGCTCTATGCGGTTGTCACCAGTAACTTCGCCATCGCTTAAGAATGTTATGACTCCCATACATTCTTCGCCAGGGACTATGGTTTTACCTTCAGAAGAAAGAAACCTGTCTGATGCATCTTGCAAACACTCTGTCGTTGTACTAGGCTCGGGACTGGCATCTTTTAAGCATGAAGCTCCGGTGGGCATAAATAAGTCGGTGGTTGTAGACGAACAAAATGTATGGTAATCGTTTATCCACTCCATTACACCAAGTGACATGCCAACTTCATGAAGCATGAGACGCTCCTCTGTTTGATTGCATTCATTTAGAATGACTGAATTAGCATCTTTGACAACTGATCGCAACCCTGAAAGCAATACATCGGCAGCAAAACTGCGAAATTCTGCAGGTAGATAACCAAGACAATCAAGGATAAACCTGGATGCAACCGACTGCGATTTATCAACTTCGATTCTGTTTGTTTTTAAATCAGTGGTCATCTTGTTCAATCTAAACTGGGGTACTCTATGCATGAGAAACTTCTGATCATCAGCAACTTCCATATGCATGGAGTCTTGAGTGATAACCTCAAAAGCTTGCTTTGCATGGCATTTTAACAGGGCCAAAGGAACACTTTGTTTTCCTCCATATAACGAAATCAAAGACAGTAGTCTTGCTGCAGCTTGAAAAGAGGAACCTTGAAGGCATGCCTCTAAAAATGAATCTACAGTAGCTGACTGATCAATCCGCATTACCTTGCCACCCTTGGTTACCAAACACAGAAGCTCTTTGGTATTGACATCCTTCAGCAACCATCCCACAAGAGGACCAAGAGACGGTGCAAATAAAAGATCCCAATGTGACCATGAGCCTAGATCTGTCAGCATAGGAGCTCTAACTAATACTTTAATAGCATCTGCGGTTGTAAAAGAACCAAGTGGTCCTGATTTTTGGATGTCATTCTCCAACTTATCAGTTCCTGTACAACAAAATCCAAATAGTGTTGCAGAAAATAGCACGCAACTGGAAGCTACATCGGATTTCTGCCCTCTCACGCTAGCCTGAAAATCTTTCATGGAACCATTTTCCACTAAAGTGAAACAGATGGAAGGGAATTGCCATGTAAGTATGTCATATATATTCTGCTTGCATAAATTTTCATTTCCCCCTAAGCAATATGACGCTTGTGATAATAATACAACCAACTGATGCTGGAGCATGCTAGCCTCCAATGAAGGCTTTTCACATGGGTTACCAGAGAAGAATTTTTGCAATGCATGAGGCAGAAGGGAAGTAAACTTTTCCAAGAACTTGAGAAACTCGCCATAACCAAGGGACTCAAAGTCCTTGACTGAAAACTGCTCAGTTAACCAGCGCTCACACCCACAAAGCTTCTTTAAGAAGAAAAATTTGTTTTCCAGAGGCACCACCTTGTCGTGTTGAAGCTCAAAGTATGTATAAACTTTCTTGAAAATGTCCTTAACCGTGACACCTATGATATATGTAAAGCACAAATATGAGACGCACAAGCCAGAAAATAAGGAGATAAAAACATCAACTTATACGAGTAAGTTAATCTATAATTCTATAATACTTATAAAAGTATGAATGTTGTAAATCATTTTTGGACGATTATATCCTTCGTTAATTACGTCAATTACATTCTTACCCTTCTTTTATTACTCCTTTTTAAATTTTGATGAAATTAAATAAAAAACATTAGGTAATGAATCTATTCTATACACTAGAAAATTAAAAGTGTGATAAGAAAGAAAAACCGAATAAAGAAATTATTTTATTATTCTCTTTTTAATTTGGTTAAAATAAAATAAATATTAGATATTGAACTAGTCAATGAGAACTGTGATTTTTCTTTTCTTGCATTTTTTAGGTTAGCAAACAATTAACCAATTGAAAAACTGAAAAACAAAAACAAAATAAAGAAACTAAAATATGTGAAAAATCAATTAAGAGAACAAAAAATTGTTGGAAAAACAAAAACAGGCAAAAAAAAAAACGAAAAAGGGTTAAATATGCATAAAAAAACAAGGCTTAAATATGGTACTAATTTGAACTGAAAACATGTTCGGTTATTGCAGTTGAAGATCAAGTGTTTTGCATTTCTTATTGATGAAATACAAAGCACCTGGTCTTAAAAATTACAAATCTTAACCATAAATCAATTTAACAGATTACAAAAACAAAGACGTAGATTCATTCTTTTAATTTCTCCATTTACTTTTATTTTCAGCAGTACCATCAAATATTTCTTTAACAAAGAATATTTCTAAACATTCAACTGATTACGATTGCGAACATCAAATACACATTTCTTCTAAAACAAGTCACAAAAAAAAAAAAAAAAACATAATTGAATTACATTATTTTGATCCCAATAAAATAATAATATCATCTTAAACATTGATCTCGACTATATTCACGTGCTCTATACTAGTTATATGAAATGTGTAAAACCATCCAGCTCAAAATCAATTGGCAACTAATGGAGAGGCTCACAAGGCTTAAAAATCTAAGTGTTGATGATCATTTTTCAAATGGGATTTATATTCCCTACACGCGGCACCAGATATGGCCAAACTTTCTTTCGAATGGGCCAAAGGTGTGGATCGACTGAACCGTGTGACAGTGATTTCTACCCCTATTTTATTTTAAGTAAAATCAAGTTGTGGGTTTTTTTTCTACCATTTAGGGCCTGGAGGATCCAGCTAATGGGAGTTTCTCTTGCAGCAATAAGGCGTTGATCTAGTCGCCGCCGGAGCCACAACGGACTATCTAAACGAATTCGTTTACTTTTTTTCTTTGGTTGTCTTCACTCCACATAATCAAATCAAACAAAATGGGTGTATCAACCAAACTTAATTTGATTATTCAGACTCGGTCATGAGACACATTAAAATTTCCAGGAACACCTGGATCGTCCTGCTCCAATACCATGTTAAAGCATTCAACGGCAAACAAACTGGCAACGGGTGGAGAGCCCCACAAAGCATATAAACTCAAGTATAATGCTTGATATGTCCTAGATGGGACAGTAACATAATGTTCTCTAGCACCACATCCCTAACACAAGGCATGAGTTTCTTTTGAGTTGGCAAAACACGATAATGAACTAAATTCAGTGATGCTGAGTTTTTTCTTTTTCCTTAAGTTTGAGCTTCTGGGAAACATCAAACCTCAAAGCCAATTGGCAACGAATAGAAGGCCCATAAGGCTTATATTTTAAAGTGGTAATCATAATTTTTACTGTGTGGATTCGTATTCTTTGCGCAATGTCTTAAAACCGAACTGGGCAGACTATTATGATCGCTGATCCATGGTCTGGTTCACTTGGCATATAACAACTCTTCGCAGATAAGAACTGTTGCAAAAGGTCAAAAATATTCCACTTGGATGGGTTACCTCCATCTCTCTTGCTCGCCAAATCATCATAATAGCAAGTTTCTAAGCTCTCTCTCACATCAGACTTAATTTCTTAAGCTATGTCACGCCGCCCTACCCCCTATATAGACTAAAAATGCCACATTTTGGTCCAAAAACCTATGTACTGTCGTTGGTCAATATAAGTTACAAAGAGCGCATTTTATATCTATATAAAGGTCATTTTTGGCAGCACTTTGTACGATACAGATAAATGTGGCAACCTTGCATGAGAAAACTTTTATATAGTGGTTCTTTTCACATATCCGTAAATTACGCCTCTACCAATCACTTTGATTTTTTTCCTAGATGATGTAGTTAAAAATTAAACCCCCAATCAGCGAACAACACGTGTCATCTGTGTGTTTCGGTTGTACTTGGTAAACTATGGAATTCGTAATTACCATATTAGATGAATTAGGTTTCTGAAGGTACTCTTAACGTGATCCTCAAGGATCGGGCCCAAGGCCCAACGTCACTCCTAATTCCACTCAGATTCTAACACCCATGCACTATATAAAGGGGACTCCTCAGACACGTAAACATCTATTTACACACATACACCGTGCTTTCATTTCTTTTCCAAAGTTCTACCCTGTAACTACACACTGACTTAAGCATCAGAGGGTTCCCCCTCCGGAACCCCAGCGGCGGTCTTCCTTATTCTGTTTTGTAGGTCACTGTTCTAGGCTGTGATTCCAGATCAATTTTTTAACAGTAACAGATTGTCGCCATTCTTGGGACCATGACAGGGAACATAGTTGACCATTCATGCTCTAGCGATTCTCCTCCCAAGCGAACCAAACGAAATCGCCATCAACATTCAGGCAGTAGCCGTCGAACCTAACTTCACGCGATCAGCGCATGCACCAACTCGCCAGACAACTGGTTCAACAGAAAACCGTTACGTCAATGTGACATCCGGCACTCATGAATCCAAAAAATTACGACCTTGCGAAAGCTGGTTGCCAACCCCTCTATGCAAAACGACGACTTGTGCCATCATGTCAACCGCAAGCTGTTCAAAACCCCTCATGCAGAACTAACCGACTTTTGACAGATCAGCTTCTCAGGAAAGTTCTTCAAAATTATGAAGCCTCAAGCAAATTGTGAACTGGTCATTGGAGTTAGAAGAATTTGGCATCCAATATCGACGTCGCACTGCTATCAAGAAGGCCTAAGCTTTATCAAATTTCATCGTCAATGCACCCTACAAGACCTCCCATTGTTAATCATCTCTAAGGTTCCAGACCCTCGGATCCTCTACATTAATGGTTCTTTAGCACTCAGAAGCAGCGTGCTGACCTTATCCTCATAGTCCAGAAAAACTGTCATCATATATGCTCTTTGCTTTGATTTCCAAGCATCCAACAATGAAGCTGAATACGAGGCCCTACTTGCTGGGATACAGTTAACTCATGCCTTGAAGGTTGAATCATTGTCTATCCATAGCGACTCTTGGTGGTCAACCATGTTCTGAGAGAATAGGAAGCAAGGGATGACATGATGGTACAATACCTCCAGTTAGTCAAGAGTTCCACAGTGAAGTTCAAGAACTTCACCATATGCCAAATTCCATGGGAGCAGATCCAGGCTGACTTCTTGTCAAGACTAGCTTCCGCATATATTTCTGAGTTTCCACAGCCGATCTACATTGAGCTCCTCAAGGAGAGCAGCATCAGCCCTGAGGCTGATGTTGTCATCATTGACCAAGAACCATGTTGGATGAATCCAATCCTCCAATATCACACAACTGGAGAATTGCCTGAAGGCAAAGAAGAAGCAAGAAACCTCCGTGTCAGATCCTCTCAATATGCCTTAGTCAAAAACATCCTGTACAAAAAGTCGTTCAACCTACCTTATCTCAAGTGTTTACGGCCCTCAGAGCGGAGAGCATATTTGATGATTCTCTGTTTACGGCCCTCTACACCGATGGTTCTTCAACACTTGGAAACAGAGCGCTGGCCATATCCTCATCAGTCCATGTTTCTCATATTCTAGCTACCCTACTTAGTTCCTTAGTCTCTCAGATCCCTTTTGCAATGTGGGGCATGGACATCTAGGTAGCACGGACACGGTGTCCGACACCGGACAACGCAATTTCCAAAAAAATCAAATTTTGGACATCGCAGGACACTGCTATTTTTTAATATATTTTTTATTATATATATATTTAATAAATATCAAATATATTCCACAATATAAAATAACAAACAATAATGAAAAACTATCAAAACAAGGAATTCAAATACAAGTCATAATTTATTTGGTCAATATTTATTTAGTCCAATGTACTGGAAATGCAACGACAAAGGGAGAAAAGAAAAAAAAAGAAAAGAAAGAAACGAGAGGACAAAGGGAGAAAAGAAAAGGAAAGAAACGAGAGGACAAAGGGAGAAAAGAAAAAAGAACAGGAAAGAAATGAGAGGGAGTGAGGGAGAGGAGACGAGATGAGGATAAGAGAAGAAAGAGACCTGTGGTCAACGACGGTGGCGGAGGACCTCCGGCGATGACGGCGAGACCTCTGGCGACGGCGATAGCAGCAGCAGCTGGCTTCTCTTCCTTCCGCGACTGTAGCCATCAGATCTGTTGGCTTCGGCTTCGGATCTTCGTCGACTGAGCTCCACCAACGTCGGCGACAGCTCCGGCATCACCAGCGACACCGGCAACAGCCTTGATGTGGTCATCAGACAGCAGCCGTGAGGTGAGAGAGAAGAAGACGGCAGTGAGATGAGAGAGAAGAAGACAGTAATAGTTAAACAAATCTGAAATTGGCCCCAAACGGTCCGACACTGCTCCATGCCGTGTCCGACACTCGTCGATGAAGTGTCCGACACTGTGTCGGAAATTAAAAAAAAAATCCGACACCGATTATCCATGTTCGACACGTGTCGACCAGTGTTCGAAGGGTGTCAGGGTGTCCGTCTGTTTAGGACACCATACCTCCACCTAGGAGAGGTGTCCGTGCTACCTAGATGAACATTCTAGGCCCATTTCCGATAGCCTCAGGTCAGCAACGATTTGTTGATAGTTGCCATTGACTACTTCACAAATGGGCTGAAGCAGAGGATAATGCGAAGAATTTTTCTGGAAGAATACTGTTTGCCACTTAGGAATTCCCAAAGCCCCTATCACAGACAATGGAAAGTTGTTTAACAACTCCATTTTCGAGAATCTTGTGGAAACTATTCAATTGAGCATCATTCTACAAGAGCTAAAGAAGAAGTTAGTTGAAGCTGCCTTGGGCATACAGAACTACCCCTCATTCTGTTGCCGGAGAGACCTTTCTTGTGCTTTCGCATTGAAGCCTTACATCCAGCAGAAGTTGGTCTTCCATGTTTGTGCATCCTTCACTTCGACAGCGGAGAAAATGAAGCAATCTCAGAGGGAACCTTGACCTTTTGGACAATATAAGAGCCCAATTAAGTAGAGGGCAGCCTGCTACTACAATCGATGGGTACATTCAAAACTTCTTTGCATTGGGGATTTAGACCTTCGCAAGCTAGAGGTCTCAAACCCAAAGGTTGTCGCTGGAAAACTCCTCCAAACTGGAAAGGGCCGTATCGCGCCTCAAAGGAACTCAAGCCAAGCACTTGCACTTTGGAAACTCTATCAGGGAACCCATCCACTGTACATGGAATACAAAGAACCTCCGAAAAATACTACCAGTAGTCTCTTGCCCCAAGACAAAACGCATATTTTAGGGGTGGCAAGGGGCTCAGACCATGTCAACCTCGCAACAAACTTAGCCTTTCTCCTAGTTTTTTAGAATATCTACTATTATGAACGCCCCCAAAAGTGATAAGATAAAGCTCAAGCTCTATCCATACGATTTAGCAAAGCTATAACGTGTGAAACGGGAAAGCACTTTGAGGGACTTCATTAACCCACAACTCTTTGTTAATTCAAAACCCTGCCAAGCGAGAAGGCAAGGTCATTTTGCCGGCTCTTCGCTAATGATAAGAGTTAAGAGTGAAAGTGATTGCAAACAAGAAGTGGACGGCCCAAGCTAAAGAACACACAGTTGCATAATATAATATCCTCCAATGGAGAGGGAAAAGTATATGCATTGTCAAGTGAAACCCCTCAAGGGGCATTAAAACACTTGGGCAAATTTTACACTCAGTTCATGCCTTACAAAAGGCTATATACCAAAGAGATAGAAAAACTATCCTAAGTCTCGAGGGCATCCACCTACTGATCTCCCTGCTCTCCTTGTGATGCAGCTTCCCCAGCTTCAGTCAGCACAACTGTCACTGCAGAATGTGACCAAAAACTAGGCATACTACGTCGTCAAGAGGAAGCACTGGGAACTTCTCAAGGACCAACTCCTCAGCCTTCTGGAAACCTAGCTCAAAAATCTCCGATCTGTCATTTGTGCACCTCTTCAGATGCTTATTCCCAGCAGTGTCATCAAGGAATGCATAGATGGCCTTATTCGCCACCTCAGCCTCACTCTTCTTGGGCTTCTCGTATTTCTTCTCGAGCTTACTGGCTTTAGAAAACAACTCTGTCTTCTCGGCCGTCAGATCCTTGCAAAGCTACTCCAAGTCCTTAACCGATGCCTCCCTTTTCTCACGGTCAGCTTTGCCTGCCACCACATGTGCCATCTTGAACCCAGCAAGCATTTGGCTGCTGCAAACGTACAACTGAAAAGGAGGAGCACATTACATGAATTACAAATGAGAGAAGAAAAATCTACTAAGGGCATGAGCAAGGACAATGGATTCATGTGTCTGGTTCTAAAGAACACCCTGCCACCTGGGAAATCTCCATACACCAAGTGCTGCTGCGAGACATGAACATTGGGCATCTTCACATCCCCCCTCCTTAGCATCCATCGAGGGCGAAAGAATGGATCCTCGTCAATGTGCACGCCCTAGACGACAAAAGGCGGTGATCCGAGCGGGGAAACTCTGGGCTTCTTGAAGGCCGGGGGCAAATCTCCCACAGCTTTCTCTTTCCTCTTCCCCTTTGAAGCTTCTGCAACAGTTAGAGAAAGCCACCTTTTCCTCTCTTTCCTTGTTCACTTCCACCGGCCATTCCTCCACAGGTCCAATGAAGACATTATAATCAACAAAAGAGATTATCAAGGAAGGCGCTAAGTGTAAAGAACCACTCAGTCCTACCTAAGTTGGCAACTCTAAGGGAAGAAGCACTTGTCACTGGATCTGATGTTCTCGCCCCCGAACTCTTAAGACTCCTAAATATGGTTCTACCGGGAATCATTTCATCAAGTTGTAACTCTTCCTCTGTGAGGGGATCAGCAATGGAAAGACCACCACAAACTTTATATGCTCAAGAAGCCTTTTAGAAAGTATATCAGGGGCAGGGATGTCCTCCTTCTCTAGCTCCTTACAGTAACCATTCCACCGCCGAGGAAATTCCCAAGGGCTACCTTCCCATTTGACCAAACCTGGAATGCCAGCTATTATTGGATTTGGGTGCACCCTAGAAGACTCTATGCCTTTGTGAATGTAATACCATCCCGCGCTCCCCGCGACATTCTTAACAAAGCACGTCTCAAGGTAGATCTTGATGAAGTTTTCAACCTCCAATTTAAACCAAGGAGTCTGCACTAAGTATATAAAACCAACCGGCTCCTCCAATCATTGTGCACGAGCTGATATGGCGCCATCTTGTAATGATTGAAGAATGCAACCCCAAAGGAATGAGAGGGAATCTAAACCCCGATCTTACTTGTCCTTCGCACATGTAAAACTCGGTGTCAGTCCCATAGTTCGCAGGTTCTTGCATTTTTGGAAGTCTCGCGGAATAACCCGAAGGCAACGGAAACTTTTCTAACAACTCTTCTATCTCACTCTTGAGCATCTTCCTTTTATCATTGGCAGTTAACTACTGCTCATCTCCTCAGCTTTATCCTTTGTATCTCCCAATTCATCTCTCTGAGGGTGGGCATGGCTGGCCTGATGACTAGAGGTTTCAATCCTAGTTCTAGAGGTTGAAGCCTCCCCGTGAGAGGATGCGGAGATACTCTCCATAGATTCCTCTCCAGTAGAGCTGGAACTATCAGTAGACGCAGTCATTCCACAAAGACTAGGGAATTGAAAAGCTACAAACAGAAAACTTAAACAAATGAATAAAAAAGAAGGACAGTGAACTTATTTGATGAGAAGACAACCCACTTTGAGAAATGAAGAGTGGATTGCAAATGAGGAATGCCATCCCCATTTAAGGAGGTTTCTTTGAAAAGCCTTCCTGCTTTCCCTGCATTGCATGAAATTGGAGTCTGGCGTTTAAAGTTCCCGCCAAAAAGATTTCGCGGCACGTGCCAAAAGAATAAATGGAATGTGATAATGATGACAGTTGACCAGAACTTAAGTCCCTGGCATGTGTCCGAGCACGTATTGTGAGAGCAAAGTGCCCCAACAGAAGCCTTTATGGAATTTCAAAACCTTAAAGCTCCCAAGAGCTTAAGCCTCTGGCACGTGCCAAGCATGATGCCACCCGAGCAAAGTGCCCAAACAGAAGCCTTTGTGAAATTCCATGACCTTAAAGCTCCCTAGAACTTGGCACCTGTTGAGTACGACACCATCCTAGTAGAGTGCACGAACAGAAGCCTTTGTGGGATTCCATTACCTTAAAGCTCCCAAGAGCTTACATCTCTAGCACCTTCTGAGCAGGATGCCACCCGAGTAGAGCGCCCGAACAGTGGCCTTTGTGGAATTCCGGGACCTTATAACTCCCAAGTGCTCAAGTCTCTGGCACCTGCCGAGCATGAGGCCATCCGAGCAGAGTGTCCAAACAGAAGCGTTTATGGAATTCCATGACCTTAGAGCTCTCAACAGCTTAAGTCTTTGGGCACCTGTCCGAGCACGTAACTTTCTAAGCAGAGTGCCGTACAAGAGCCTTAGTGGAATTCCATGACCTTAAAGCTCCCAACAGCATAAGTCTCAAGCACCTGTCCGAGCAGAGTGCTCGAGCAGAAGCCTTTGTGGAGTTCCATCTTCTTAAAGCTCCCAGGAGCTGAAGTCTCTGGCAACTGCCAAGCACCATGCTGTCCAATCCGGATGCCCGAACAGATACCTTATGTGGAATTCCATGTTTCAAAGCTCCCAAGAACTAAAATTTCAAGGCATCTTTCGAGCAAGATACTATCCGCGCAGACAGCTTTGTGGAATTTATGTCTCAAGCTATTATTCAAGGCAACTGTCGATCACGATGTTGTCCAAGCAAAGTGCCGAACAGATACCTTTCTGGAATTCCATGTCTCAAAGCTCAAAAGAGCTTTAGACTCAAGGCATCTGCCGAGCACGATGCTCTCCTAGCGGAGTGCCCCAGCAGACACCTTTGTGGAATTCCATGTTTCAAACCTCCCAAGAGCTAAAATTTCAAAGCATTTGCAAAGCACGATGCTGCCCGAGCAGAATGCCCAAGCAGACCCTTTTGTGAAATTTTGCATCTCTAAGCTCTCAAGAGCAACGTGGCCGAGCAGAGTGCCCGACCCAAGTGCCTGAGCAGTGTGTCCAAGCAACTTGCCCAAGCATGGACTGCCAAGGAAGAATGCCCGAGCAGGACGCCCGAGCAGAGAGCCCTGGCAAACTCTACCCACGCATGGAGCCCCAAGGTAGAAAGCCTGAACAGAATGCCCGACCAGTCTGTCCAAGCATAAAACGGATCACCCGAGCAGATTGCCCGAGCAGCTCACATAGAGGAGCTCTTGAGCAGGGCCGCCCCCGAGTAGCTCGTTTAAATACACCTTCTCCGAGCAGTCATTCCGGAGCATTTCTCAACTGCTATAACCCCACCCAGGGGTTATAGCAGCGCTGCTCCCCGTCTAGAACCCCACCCAGGGGTCACCATTTTTCCTATTTTGCATGTCATCGTTCTAGGTTGTGGTTCCTGATCAACTTTTTAGCAACAACACTAGATATCAAGGTATAACCACAATTGGCTGAACAGTCAAACCATCATCTTTGACCTTGGTCGGAGAATTGTCAAGGTTTTAAGCCATTGCTTATACGAGGATTATTAATATTCCAAAGTGGAGAAAATGCACATTTTTCTGAAAGAAAAGGGAAAGAAATGGGAGTATAATTCCATTAGTTTGTTGACAATTTTGTTACGAGTAGGCCAAAACATATTTATACACGCATATATGGTAGACAAAAGTGGTTAAAGTGTTAAACCAATACTCTTACCATATACGATATTAAAATGTAATCCCAAAGTAATTGAAGATTAAAGAAGAAAAATACAGAACTAAAATTAGGCCTGCATGGGCTAGATTTTGTATTATGCCAAAAGGAAAATGGAAAAGGTGACCCTAGGTTGAAAGCATCACTATATAATTATAATTGAGGTAGAAATCACATGTTATACTTCAAAATGATGCTATCATCAAGGGAAAGTAAAAAGGGGGAAGACTACAGATGTTTTCCTAACTTTCATGCTAGGTAGCACGGACACAGCGTCCGACACGGACACCGACCAGGACACCGCAGTTTCCAAAAAACTAAATTTTGGATACCGCACGACACCGCTATTTTTTTTTTATACGTGTATATGTATATATATGTGATAAGCTGTTAATTATTTTGTTAAAAATGAATTTGAAAGAAAGACAGTAACGTGAAATACTCTCAACAGTAACAAGAAAGAAGGAAAAAAGACATGGGACCAAAGGCACGAATGAGAGGTTTTATATAGTCAAATCGTATGTGAATGAGGTCAGAGATGTTAACCTATCTTCCGATAACAAAAAGGATGGAAAAGAGAGACAGATGAGAGAGAAAGAAGAAGGGTATCTTTGACTAAAACCCAACGAGATCCTCCATAACGAGAGGCTCGATTGTCTGACTGCTTCGTCTTCTCTTCTCTTGATTAGGCAGACAATAGCCGCATATAAGAAGACCTCTAAAGAGAGAAGGTTTGGGTCGATAGGGTTTGGATTAAAAGTTCATTTCTAAAGAAGTCCTATATTTGTCAATTATTACGCACTAATCTCGAAATAATTTTGAAATATTGTATTTTGACCCCATACGTGTGGACACTTCTTCTAGAGGTGTCTGACACTTTTTCAAGACGTGTCCGACAGGATGTCCGATAATTAAAAAATAAACAAATAAAATAGGACACCGTAGAGAGGTGTCGGACATGTGTCCGGAGGTGTCGGTGAGGTGTCGGGGTGCGGTAGGTGTCGGACACCATACCTCGAACCATATGAGGTTTCGGTGCTTCCTAGCTTTCATGACAATCAGATTTTGACATCTAAGTATAAAAGGAAAAAAACACGTCCACGACTCTCAATAATGTGCTTAATTGCAATATTAGAACAAAAAAAACTCACACTCTGGAGGCTTCAAAGGATGCACAATGGCTTCAAGATTTTCATAATCAGTGTACGTCATGGCACCCCCTTGTTCATTATGAATTTGAGACGTCTCATATATACCATCCCACATTCCACACATAAGAGACGTTACCTGCAACAGAAGAAGAGTATGTTACACTACGTTCCTGGCAAAATCACATGATGGTCATGATATTTGTGAAATACGAAACTATATATACTCAAACACATCTACCTGCTGCAACATATATTGATCGTGGGCAAAAATTGAAATGAGGTTAATACAAACTAATTTTGCAGGCCATATTGCCCACAAAAACAAGAAAAAAAACCAAAGTACAGCAAAACAAAAACCCTTCATCTTAATTCGATACCAGTATAACAAATAACTGCTAAGGACCACAATAATCAACAATTTAGCAACCTTTTTTCTATTCAAATAGGCAACAACATTTGAGTAACATGATTACAAGGACAAGCCGGTGAAGTAGCTACTATTGATGGAAACAAACATGGTGTAGCCATATCTCGAGCTTACGAGTCTTACGCCTCAATGTTGGAGTATGATGCCATGGCTTACGTCAGTGTAACCTACAATTTCATTGCTTATATCATGTTAATATGGCTAAGCATATCATGGTAATACTGTTCACTTAATATATTTGTGTCTCTATCTTGTTATTCACTTCCTAAAGTAGATATATGAAACTATAAACTCTAGCCTGAGTATCAGAGGGCGACCTTGGTGCTCAACTTGCCAAAGTCAATCTTTATATATTGATGTACCAACTTTCTACCGTCTTGAGATTCTTTCAACTTTCTTTTTCCTATGATTATAGCATAAAATCAACTCCAGCTAAGTTAGATTTCTAGTGTCGATTGTTAGTTTTTGCTTCTCCCCCAAATTGGTTTAAAAAAACTTTGCTCTGAGCCTTGTTAGCCTGATATGGGCATGATCATCTGAGATATCCCTTATCGAATGCTGAATGCTTTACAATTGACCTTAATTGACCCCGCCTATAAATTCATAAATACCTACTTGGCTAGCCATTTGAGGGAGGCGTTGCCCTGTGTGATAAGGCCATAGACCGGGTTGTTAAAGTTGGTTCAGAGCTTAGGTTTGTGATTCTCTAGACTCGTGAGCTAGGTTTAAATCGTTATGGGCCGAGGGCATGACTAAGTTGGTTTCTTCTACTATCTAAATCATTTTTATTCTTAGCATCTGTGCAATGTACATTTGTAAGCTTTTCTAGTGTCATTTGGTGTGTAAGGATTATTATCCTAAACCCGCTAACCATTACACCACCATTCCTCATACTCCCCTAGTGGATGATGGAGTTGCTAATGCCATTGTGCAAGGATTTCAAAATTCGGGAAGTTAATAGCCAAAGGTGGCGGGATGCCGCAGAATGAAGATCAAAATCATGGGCAAAATGATGGCATTAGAACCGGAGATGGTCGAGAAATTCAAGAAGCTAGTACCTCCATTTAAGGGGGAAACCGACCCGGAGAAGGCCAAAGCATGTTTGTACCAGCATGAGAAGGTGTTTAACCTTTGCAATAGTAGTGATGATCAGAATGTGGCATATACTGTTCTTATGAGGGAAAATGAAGCTAACCATTGGGGAAAACTGGTCAAGCGCACTCAGAAAATAGGCGCGATTAATCCTATGACTTGGGAGTGATTAAAAAGTGCTCTCTTTGAAAAAGACTCTTCCCAAAACGTAAAGGATCAAAAGGAGGAGGAGTTCTTGACGTTAGTACAGAGTGATATGACATTGGCACAATATGAGGCAAAGTCACCTCATTGTCTAGATATGCCCCGCTTTTGGATGGCAATGAAAACTATAAGGCAAGAAGGTTTGAGAAAGGATTAAGGCACGGTACTAAAAACAAGTTATAGCTCTGAAGCTTCTAACTTACGCCCAGGTGGTTGAGCGAACTAAGATTCTAGAGATAGATCAGTGCAGAGACTTCAGACAAGGGCAACCGTAGTAGTCAAAATAAGAAGAAAGTAGTTTTACAGGAAGACAAGCGATCGACTCAGAAGTTTCAACGGTTTGTGATAACTGCGGCAAGAATCATGGTGATAAGCTACGTCATTGTTTAACAAACTCTTACATCAACTGCTTAAAGGTGGGACATTATGCTACGGAATGACCGCAACCAAAGAAAGAGAGACCGGGAAGAAAGCTCATAACACTCAGGCTCAGAGTGGAGCCGAGCCATATACTGGGATCAGAGGCCTAGAGTGCAAGGTCGTGCTTATGCTCTGACTGCCAGAGATGCCAATGACATGGTGTCACGTACAACTCAAATTGGTTCTTATTCATTATATGCATTATTAGATCCTGAATCTGCGAACTCTTTTACAACATCTTCTCTTACGTGTAAGTTTGGGTTCAGACCAACAACTCTTAGAACTTGATGTGATGAGTGATACCCCTGTGTGGGAATCTACTTTGGCATCTAAGGTATGCAAGTCTTCTTTGGTACACATTGAGGGTAGAAAGTTACTTGCTATCCTTATATCTATGGATATTCAGGATTTTGACATTAGCCTTGGAATGTACTGGTCATCTTCTTTCCATACCTCATTGAATATATGCCAAAGAGGTACACTTCCAAATTCCGGGTCAGTCTAGATTCAAATTTAATAGCTTTACTCCCACTATAGCTTCTTGCCTTGTTTCTACCTTTCGAGCTAGACATTTGCTTAGAAACAGTTGTCATGTATCTTTGGCATACATGATAGATACGCGTGTGGCTGATCTAAACTTGTCAGATATCCCCATTGTTAGTGAATATTCAGACATCTTTCCCGAAGAACTCCCAGGTCTTCCTTTGGATCTAAAAATCAAGTTTGTAATATATTTTGTAATGGAGGCTGCCCCCGTTTTCCAAAGCTCCCTATCGTATGGCTCCTACCGAGCTTAAAGAGCTCAAGGTGCAACTCAATGAATTGCTTGAGAAGGACTTTGTTCACCCAAGTGCCTCTCCTTGGGGTGCTCCAGCTTTATTTGTAAAGAAGAAAGACGGTACCACGAGATCATGCATAATTACAAAGAATTGAAACGCTTCACAGTCCATAAAAAGAATCCTTTGCCAAGGATATTCAGGTAGCTGAGTATTTCTCCTAAATTGACTTCAGATCAGGTTACCACCAGTTCAGGATTCAGAGGGAAGAATACCCAAGACTGTTTTTTGTACAAGGTACAAAAACAGAGTTTTGGTTGATGGCGTTCGGGTCGACATTCATCGACTTGATGAACCGAGTACAAGCAGTACGTGGACTAATTTGTCATATCTCCACTGATAACATTCTAATTTACTCCAAAAACAAGGAGGAACATGAGCAACATTTACGTATAGTGCTGCAAATCTTGAGGGAGGAAAAGCTTTAACCCAAGTTTAAGAAATGAGAATTTTGGCGTCTAAAGATGGTATCCTAATGGATCCATCCGAGGTGGACACAGTGTGGAATTGGGAAAAACCATGGACAATCAAAGAGGTTCGATATTTCCAAGGTTTGGCGACCTATTATCATAGGTATATAGAGAAGTTTTCAAAGCTTGCTACCCCATTGACTCGCTTTACTCAGAAGAAGGTTAGGTTTGAGTGGTCAAAGAAGGGTAATCGTAGTTTTCTGGAGCTAAAGAAAAGAGTGGTATCAACTCTCGTCCTTTCTTTGCCGTCAGGCACTTGAGGGTTAGTGGTAGATACCATTTCATCACAGAATGGTCTGGGATCTATGTGGTAGATACCATTTCATCACAACTCAAGGCATATGAAATGAAACTATCCAACATATAACTTGAAGTTAGCCACCGTGGTTTTTGCCTTGAAAATTTGGAGGCACTATCTCTATGGTGAGACTTGTGAGATATACACAGATCACCAGAGCGTCAAGTATATTTACTGAGAAGAAGTGGAATATATGGCATCGTCGGTGGTTAGAATTGATTAAGGACTATGATTGCAAGATTGTATGCCATCCAGGGAAGGCAAATGTAGTGTTGATACTCTTAGTAGGAAGCCTATCCCGATACGTCTTCAGGTTTCAAGATTTGCGAGATGTGTTTGGCAGAATTATTATATGAAGAGAAAGAGAGAGAGAGAGCAGACTTTGTTGCTCAATGTCTTATTTGTCAACAGGTCAAGGTGCAACATAAACAGCCTAAAGGATCTTTGCAACCACTGGCCATTTGTCACTAGAAGTGGGAACATGTTGCTATGAACTTTGTGTTGGGGTTGCCTAGGACAAGGTAAGGTCCTGATTCAGCTTGGGTGAAAATCGACCGTTTGACTAAGTCGGGCGCATTTTCTCGCGGTTTGGGTTACCTACAGCTAAAGCTTAAAGAGATTGGCCAAACTTTACCTTCAAGAGATTGTCCGACATCATGGCGTACCCATTTCAATGGTTTCCGGTAAAGACACGTTTTGCATCAAGGTTTTGGCGTAGTTTGCAAGATGATCTGGGTACCCGACTTAGCTTTAGTATAGCTTATTACCCTCAGAGTGATAAACGGTCACACAGGGCTACTCAGATTCTAGAGGACATGCTTCGGGCTCATTTTTTTGAGTTTAAAGATAGTTGGAATGATCAACTGAGGATGATTTGCTAGTTGCTCAGAGTCGCAAGAAAAGATGCCGGTACTTGAAGACGAGAGTTGAAATTGGAAGTGGGAGATCATGTGCTTCTTAAGGTGTCACTTAGGAAACAAGTAATGCGTTTTAGGAAGAAGGGTAAGCTTAGCCCTAGATTCATCGGCCCATTTGAGATCTTGAGGAGGGTTAGACAAGTCACTTACCAGGTAACCTTACCTCCAAATTTATCACAGGTACATGATGTATTCCATGTATCAACTTTAAGAAAATACGTATCAGATCCTTCACATATTGTTCATTACGAACCTATGGAGATTTAGGAGGATCTATCATACACCCAATGCAAATTTTAGACCGCAAGAAGCAATTTTACGCACAAAAACTATTAAGTTGGTTAAGGTGTAACCATTCAATGGAAGAAGCCACTTGGGAACTCGAAGGACACAACGGGCGAAAAGCACCCTCAATTTTTTGACATTTAAGGTACTTTTGTTCAGAGAACGGAATTCTTCTAAGGTGGGGAGAATGTAGTATCTCATTACTTTAGTGAGCTTATTACCATCTTAAAAAAAAAACGTTTGTGTCATTTTCGTGCTATTAGAAAAGTTTTGGTGTGTTTTGGTCAAGCAGCCTTCTCTCCTATCACGTTAGTGAGCATTGTTTGTTTTGACCCTTTCTATCCCAAGACGCTCCTAGTTGATTCAAGAGTCTAACCGAAACCCTAATTAAGCCTTTAAAGCCACTTTATTCAACATAGTACAAAGATGATTAACTTGCTTTAAGCAGAAAATAAGGCATTTTCTATACCGTACGTGCAACTCTCACCGCATGCGGCTCACATAAAGAAGGCAGTAGGAAAGTCTGGGTTTCTGGCTAAACATAGGGTTGATCAGGTTAAAACGACTTCGAAGAAAGGTTTTTCCGGCCAATTGGCTTTCATCGAGGCTTGGTTGCGTTGTTTCATTTAATTACCTCTAAGAAGTGGTCCCTCATCTCGCTCATGGAAAACTACTCATTTTGTAACATAAAGCTGGAATCTTTCTCTGCCACTGAAATTCTTGCTAAATTCGCCAAATCAGACCCAAGACTGATGCCGAGCAACTAGCTGCAGTAGAATTGGTTATAAGACTACAATTTTGAATGATAGTGAAGAACTTTTCTATACTTCTTACTTCTGAAATTACACTACCAGAAGGCTACATTTATAGAGAAAGGAGAAGTGCCACAGGCTGGCAGATTCCTTGATATCTGGCTATACGAAAGGAAACTAAATCACATCCTATAAAATAGGAAAAAAGAAACTAATTCCTCTAAATCAAGGATCTCTCACTAATTATAAAATCAGGTAATTGACAATTATTTACAGCCTAATAATCCTGATATTCCTGGATCCAAATCCAGAATTCAACACTCCCCCTCAAGCTGGGGAATGTATGTCGATCAGTCCCAGCTTGGAAAGAAGTATGTCAAATGGACCTCTAGGAATGGCCTTGGTAAGTACATCTGCAGTTTGCTGCCATGTAGGAGTATAATCAACCTCTATGACCCCTTGCTCTATCTTCTCTTTGATGAAGTGACGATCAATCTCTATATGTTTGGTTCGGTCATGATGAACTGGATTCTTTGCAATACTAATAGCTGCCTTATTATCACATGAGCTTCATAAATGCCAAAGGTGGAAACTGGAGTTCCTCTAGAAGTCTCTTCAACCACATTCCCTCACAAATGTCGTGGGCCATGGCTTGGAATTCTGCTTCAGCACTACTGCGTGCAACAACTGATTGCTTCTTACTCCTCCAAGTAACTAGGTTGCCCCATACATAGGTGCAGTAACCTGAAGTTGACCTTCTATCTGATAGTGATCCTGCCCGATCTGCATCTGAGAAGATTTCTTCACCGTGACTAACTCCCTTTTTTAAGAACAATCCTCGGCCTAGAGTCATTTTTAAGTAGCGCAATATCCTATACACAGCTTCTTGATGCTCTTTTGTAGGGTTGTTCATAAACTGAGTCCTTGTGTGAGACAAGTAGATTAACTTCCCTACTAGTCTTTGATATCTTCCTTTGTCAACAGCAACTGAGTCCTTTTTTAAGCCGACCTTGTTGAATGGATCCATGGGTGTATCAGAGGGCTTGCATCCAAGCATTCATGTCTCCTTTAATAAGTCAAGAGTGTATTTTCGTTGTGAAACTGAAATACCCCTGCCTGACCTTGCTACCTCCATCCCGAGAAAGTATCTTAATGTTCCAAGGTCTTTAATCTCAAACTCCCTACTTAGATCCATTTTTAGCTTAGATATCTCCTCTTCATCATTCCCTGTAACAACTATGTCATCAACGTAGACTATGAGGATTGTAATCTTACCACCAAAGAGTCTTTTGATGAATAAGGTATGATCAGATTGCCCTTGTGAATATCCCTGCCTTTTGATTGTCTTAGTGAATCTTTCAAACCATGCTCTTGGGGACTGCTTAAGCCCATAGAGTGATTTTCGAAGCTTGCAGACCTGATTGCTATTATTGGGATGCTTTAAGCCCGGGGGATCTCCATGTGGATTTCCTCTTCAAGATCCCCATTGAGAAATGCATTTTAAACGTCTAGTTGATGCAGACACCGGTCAAGGTTGGCAAGGCTCAGGATGCATATGCGGTTCCACCGGTTTAGGATTCTTCTGACGCCTTGAGTAAACTTTAAGCTCCTTGTCCTTGAGCTCCTTGTTTCCTCCCTGAATAAGGCTAGGATCCGATGGTTGAATATTAGACTGAAAAGGTTCAACGTCGAGTTGAGAATGAGATTGGGATAACCTCTGAGGGATGTCAAGTGTGGGAATGTCCCAAAACTGATATTCTTCTTGGCTTACTGAATTCTCCCCCTGAATATGAGTTTTAGGGTAATATGACACATTTTCAAGAAATGTCACATCCATAGTGTTATAGGTTTTTCAAGCAGTGGGACAGTAGCATTTGTATCCCTTTTGATAAGATGAATAACCTATAAAAAGACACTTGACAGACTTTGGATCAAGTTTACTTCTCTGATGAGAGGAAACATGGACATATGCAGAACACCCGAAAACTTTGAGAGGAATATTATTCACAATTCGATTTTGAGGAAAGATTTTGGAAAGAACCTGGGTAGGTGTATCGAATTTCAAAACTCTTGAAGGCATTCTATTTATCAGATAGGTTGGAGTTAAAACTACCTCCCCCCAAAAGTGTTTTGGAACATAATTGGCAAACATGATGGATAGGGCTACCTCCAAGAGGTCTATTCTTTCTCTCAGCTATTCCATTCTGTTGAGGGGTGTCTACACAAGAACTTTGGTGAATAATACCATTTGCTAAAAAATAAGATCCAAGTATTGAGTTGAAATATTCTTTAGCATTATCTGTCCTAAACACCTGGATCTTAGCCTGAAACTGATTTTGAATCATGGAATGAAAGGATTTGAAAATAGATCCCACCTCTGATTTATCCTTCATAAGAAATACCCATGTAACTCGGGTATGGTCATCGACAAAAGAAACAAACCATCTAGCAACAGAAATATTTTGAACACGAGAAGGTCCCCAAATGGCACTATGAATAACAAAGAATGGTTTAGAGGCTTTGTAATGTTGGGAAGCATAGGAACTACGACAGTGCTTAGATAACTGACAAACCTCACACTGGAAAAACTTGGGATGTTTACTAAATAATGAAGGAAACAACTTGGATAAGTAGATAAAGTTTGGATGTCCTAGTCGATAGTGCCATAACATTATTGTACTTTCTTTATTTGAATCTAAAGACAAGCTTGAACCAGAGTTGTTTGTTGCAAAGATGAAAACATGATGAGCTTGAGTATCTTGTTGATCATCAGCCCTAATCCGGTAGAGTCCTTTGCTTTCCTTAGCATTGCCAATCATCCTCCCCGAATTCAAATCCTGAAACAAACAGTGGGTGGAGGAAAAATTAGCAACGCAATTTAAATCTTGAGTGAGTTTACTGATTGACAGTAAATTGCATGAGAGATTGGGAACTAAAAGAACTGAGTTGAGAATTAGTCTCTCCGTGATGATCACTTTCCCAATTCCAGTCACTGTTGGAAGAGAGCCATCTGCAATCCTGACTTTGTAATTCTCGTGACACGGGCTGCACTCATGGAGTAGTGATACATCGCCCGTCATGTGATCTGCGGCTCCGGAATCGATGATCCAATATGATGAGTCCTCAGCTTTAGAATAGAGAGCAGTCAAGAAGTTACCTTTTTGAGCAGTGGATCCGGTTGAGATAACTGGGGCAAGAGAGGATCCTGAACTGAACATCTTTTGCAACCATTCTACTTGCTCTTTGCTGAAGACGGCAGGATCACTTGTTGTTTTTCCTTTTCGTTCAGAGTCAGCCACAAAGCCCTGCGCTTCCTTTTCTTTATTTGGCTTCTAATCTGCTGGTTTCCCATGAATCTTCCGACATGTTTCTTTGGTATGGCCCGGACGACGACAATGATCACACCAAGGTCTACTCTTTCTTTGCCGTGCATCATTGGTGGAAGTTGAACCTCGAGAGACAAAAGTTGATCCTTCTGGAATACTTGAAGATGACCCTCGAGAGACGAGCTGATCCTTCGAGAATACTTGAAGATGGTCGGGTACCCATCATCGGCTTCTTCCTGCTTTCTTCCCTCCTAACTTCTGAGAAAGCTTCACGAATGGTTGGAAGAGGCTTGGCTCCAAGAATTCTCCCCCTTCATCTAGGGATTTGTCTAGTCCCAGTAAGAACTTGAAAATCATTTCCTTTTCAATGATCTTCTTGTATCGGCTTGCATCAGCTGGTCACTCCCAATCCCGACTTTCAAACCCATCTAATTGCTGCCAAAAACAACTAAGAGTGTTAAAATATTGTGTCACGGACATCTCTCCTTGCCTAAGATCATGAAGAGCTCCTTTGATGTCGAAGAGCTCTTCTCTATTATCATTGTCAGAGTAGGTCTCCTTTGCTGCCATCCAGATTTCGCAGGCAGTATCATAAAACAGAAAGTTCTGTCCTATTTCATTGTCCATGGTGTTGATTAACGAGGACATAACCATGTTGTTCTCGGTCTTCCACATCCTGAAACTCGGGTCATCCTTCCGTGGTGAACTTGCAGCGCTGGTAAGGTAATCGTCCTTACCTTTTCCTGAGATGAACATCATCACTGATTTTGCCCATT
Organism: Escallonia rubra; assembly: GCA_033065855.1. Classification (NCBI taxonomy): domain Eukaryota; kingdom Viridiplantae; phylum Streptophyta; class Magnoliopsida; order Escalloniales; family Escalloniaceae; genus Escallonia; species Escallonia rubra. Next base: position 729,769 of record JAVXUO010002717.1, read on the forward strand.
GGTGATAGTTGTGGCCGGTCAATTTGTGTTTTGTGATGAGAATAACCGAGCCTTCTGAACCACCAGTATTCATGGATTCTTGGCATGATGAAGTCCGGAGAAGCTGCTCGATTCAGTCGTCATAGGAGTTTAATGGTCAGGTCGTGTAGAAGAATGAAGAGTAGAGAGGGATCTGTTTTAGATCCGAGAAGAAGGAGAAGAAAAGATTCTAGTCAGAGCCAAAAGCATGCAGGAAGAATAGCCTAGAAATTTTGCTCTAATACCATGAAGAACTTTTCTATATTTCTTACTTCTGAAATTACACTACCAGAAAGCTACATTTATAGGGAAAGGAGAAGTGCCACAGGCTGGCAGATTTGGCAGATTCCTTGATATCTGGCTATACAAAAGGAAACTAAATCACATCCTATAAAATAGGAAACAAGAAACTAATTCCTCTAAACCAGGGATCTATCACTAATTATAAAATCAGGTAATTGACAACTATTTTCAGCCTAATAATCCTGATATTCCTGGATCCAAATCTGGAATTCAACAGATAGTTAGACAGTATCTGCTTACAAAATAGAAATTGAGCAGTAAGACGGACGGGAGGCTAGGTAGCTGCAAGATTCATCTTCGGGAAAAGCTCACTCTTGCGCTTCTTCTTTTGGATTAACAAAAGATTCAACCGTACACGGAAAAGCTTTTTCTTTCTCAACTGAGAAAGCAAAAGGACAGTCAACGGTTAGGAAAAATGGAGAAAGCTCCAACGAAAAGGATTCCATTGGAAGCATATAAGCAGTTTAGGAAAGTATTTCCACCTGAACCTGGGTCATGCTGAAAGCAAAAACCTTCCCTCCCAACTAGTATTCATACCTTAAGTACGGTGGGTGCTAGTGTAATTTGCCATTTTAAATTTCCTTAAATCATGTCATCTTCTCTTCCTTATTGCTTCCTTGCTGCTCTTGCTGCTTCTTGTTTCCTCTTCAATTTTGTCCAAGGCACACACTTGGCTTGGAATCCAATCTCCTAATTCAGGTATGAATTAGGTTTTTCTCGAGATTAGTTACTTATCATACTTGTAATTTTTTTTTTCCCCTTTTTTTTGGTGGTTTGGTTATGTCTAGAAATCTTTCAGTTTTTGAGTTAGGTTTTGTGCGGGTGTGAATTGCGCGACGTTGCGTGATGAAGTTAGCTTTTGGTGGATTGCTTGCATAAGGTAAGGGATTTAAAATTTCTTGTTGTGGTAAGGGTATTGTCATATCATACTCTGCGCATTTGTTTTTGGATTTGTTCGAGATACTCTAAGAAATCTGAATCATTAGAAAGTGTTGCTCCTTCATGCGCCAACCTTCATTGGGCTGAATAAATTGTCTTGAATTGGCCAGAGTGTAATCCATTGCCTTTTTCTTACTCTATTTGTGTTTGGAAGTCACCGCCGCAATGTTTCAGCAATTCTTTGTGGCTTCATGCAGTTTTTAAGCTTCGTGCTAGTAACTTTGGTGCTTTGTTACACATATTTACCTGGTATTACATTTTAGTTTCATTTTATTTCATTTCTACTACAGCCAAGCCTTATAATAAAGGCTTGTTCTTCCTTAGGTGGTGGCAATCAACTTAATCACTTCTTTGTGGGTTTGTTTTATTCCATAACAGTACGCTTAGTTGCTTAATTTCTAGTGCATATACATATGCGTTGGGTTGAATTCATTTTAAGGCATTCCTTTGAAATCGTTGGACAAAGCTCCCACTTTCACCTTAAGTAACATTTTATCAAAAACTCGTGTTGTTTTCCTTTTCTAAGTCCAAGCCTGAATTTGTCTAATACTACTGGTTCCTATTTCCTTTTATGAATACTTTTTGCATTTGGTACTTATTTTCCCTGTCATATCGAGCTCAATCGAATTCAAAGTGAAGTAATTTTTATCTCATTGAACCTGCAATATTGTGCTCGTCAATTTAGGACAGATATTGGCTATGTTTAAACAACTCTCTAATTGAGAGGGTCCTTTGGACACCCATTTCCCTATATGCTGGCGATAAATGGACACATAGCACGCTATCGGCATGCATGCGTTTGATGTTTCTACGTCTCGATCAACGTTTGGTTCTTCATGACCAATATAATCCTCGTATATTTTCTTTAGCATTCCATACATTTAGATATGTGTAAAGGGTCAAATGCTCAATGACATTTGTTTCGATATTTGATGTAAGGATATCTTTTGCTCATTATCATCGGCTATTTTTATTCGATTCTTTCAGCTTTGCTATCCTATCCTGTCATTTTGGTACCTTACTAGGGTATTCGAGCTCACCCTTTTAATCTACCTTGACCCTTGCCAAAGGTGAAAGAGGTGACTAAAAGCTCTGGCAGCTTTGGAGTTTCTGAGGATTTTTCTAAGTTATTTGATATGTGTGGTCTTATTTGGAGAACTTTACCTGGATCTGGTATTTGATTGGATTTGGTTTTTGTAAATTGTTTAGCCGCTGCGGTTAATAAATTATTTTATTTTTTTTATAGGAAATTCTAAAGAGAATGGATTCTCTTAGATTGTGGTCTTATGGAGACATTTCATTGTAACGGTTCTAGATACACTGTTTACACCTAATGTTACTAGATATATGCATATAGCGGTATATTGTCTCAATTGAGGACTCTGATTTCAGTTACAGCTTCCAAATGTGGGGGCATGACAGGTTGGTATCAGAGCGGACTCTCGAAAGCTCAGGCTATCCACTCGGTTTGCCAATGATTAGAGGATACGAAGGCAAGCCCAGTTATATCCCATATCAAGACGATGGTTGTGGCAACGAAGGATGAGCCTGGTATATCCCACATTGGCTACAGAGGAAGATTCTGTGTTACGTGTTATCGAGCCTTAGCGGGAAGGCTAAGGCATAAGGACGTGAGATTGTGGTATTCCACATTGGATGTGGGATAATTTGCGATTAGCCTTAGAAAACCCTACCAATGAACTCATAAGTATCTACTTGACCATCCCTTTCGAGGGAGGAGGGTTGTAGACCAGGTTGTAACATCATCACACTTTGCACATAGAGCAGTTAAGGTGAATTAAGAGGTATCTGAACACTGTGCTTGGGAAGGGGCTGCAATTCACTATACATATCAAGCTACTCCAGGATTCTGTACTTTGTCAGTGAAACTTAATCACTTGGTGGAAACAAGCTTCAATTACCCCCGTTGAAATATAAATCAATCACCGCCGTCGAAAGCCCCATTAAACATTGATAGAAATCACAAGCATCATTAATTTGAAGATGCATCGAACCCAAACTGAGAGTAGCACATACAAATTGAAGGTACGCAAATCAATTATTATGATTGTTGATGGAGGTGAAGCTTGATCTTAAATCCAAACCTTCTATGCGGCAAAGCATTCGATTTACTTTGTTTTGTGTAATGATATTTGTGGCTGAAATTCAATTAACCAAAGTGATGGAGAATTTTGGTGGTGGCGGGGGCGATTAGAGTGATGGTGATGGAGCCGTGGTGTCTCATTGCTTGAGGTTTGAGGCCTTGACGACAGTAGTCTGCGTTCTACACCACAAAGGGAAAGAAAAAGAAAGAGAAAGCGACGAGTGTTACTAAGTGAAGGTAGGATGGTAATATAATCCTTGTAAGTGAAACTTGATTCAAAAAACCGATTTCTTTGACCAACTATTCAAGCTTTGTGCAAGTCAATTGTGAGCAACAAAGCTGGGACAAAGGGTGTACTATATAGACATGCACACAGAAATATCCTCAAATGTAAGGGTTTGCACTGATGTGCTCGGAGATGTCCAGTAAATGTACACTTGGCCTGCTAACAAACTGTCCAGAAATTTCTGGTTTATTGCGAAACGAACAAGTTCACAAGTGTTGACCAAATGTGCACATTTTGGTATATCAAATTATCCTTTAATAATAAAAAAAAATCATTATTAGGTCTGTCAACTATCAAAAATATCTTTGTGCTAAAAGAAATTTCATAAATATGAAGAACAATAATTAAGGGAGCTCATGTCCATCCAAGGTTGGGATGGCCCCTATTTCCCCAACCCATCTTGGACCGTCCAACCCCGCCACATGGGCAGTCCAAGATGGCTTTTTTGAAAAGCAAAAAGCTAGTGCGTAAAATAATATCACGGACTAACTAAATGACCAAAATGCTCCTCTGTTTTTCATTTTAAGAATGAGTCAAAGGAGAACTTAAACCAATGGCAAACTAGTGCACCAGACTATCCGGCGCACTACAAGCAATATATCTGAAATAGAAAAGATGGGTTTATGCTTTCTTCATGTTTCCACTTAAAATTTGTCCAAATTCTTTCAATAAAAAATCATTGTCTAAACATGTAACTATTATCATCCCTATTCAGCATTTCAACAATGCAATGATATCTTCAAGATATAAACGAAAAAAGGAAATAAAAATAGAATAACTCTAAAAATGATCAACTCAGTCTATCAGCCTCTCTTTTCCTATAAACTCCAAAAACTTGAAATTTCCAATCGATGAATGTGCATTTTTTGTCATTGTGCGGTGGACAAGTAGTGACTGGCAGCAGTGGTGACAGCGTCGTATGGTGGTCTTGGGCAGATCTGTGGCGACTGCGGGCAAATCTATGACGACTGTTAAAGTGGGTATTGTGGTGGAGTTTAAATGTTCAAGGATTTGGAAAGGATGGTGCTAGTGATGAAAATGGAAGGTGGTAATGGGTGGCTAAACCCATGGTGATGGTGATGGCGGGATGTTGGTGGCCACAGGTAGATCTCCAGCGGCGGTGGCTAGGGTTGGCAGTGGGTCGGTGGTGGTAGTGGTGGGTGCCGAATTGCTGGTGATGGGTGCCGATGGTGATGGCAGTGAAGTTAATGGTGGCGCGTAAACCTATAGCGACAGTGGCTAGGGTAGGTGGTCCGGTTGGTGGTGGGTTTGATGGTGGTGGTTGTGGTGGGGGTTCTATAGTGGCGTCTGAATAGATAGAAGAAAGAGGACAAATCAAGGGAAGAGAGAGAGAGAGAGAGACCTGGCAAACGGGTATATCCACCGGGTACGGGTAATACGCGACCAGATTCGGGTAAAAACGGGCCGGGTAAATTTTACCAGACTTTTTCCAAGTAGCCTTTTTAGGAATCCGTACCCTACCCACACGGGTAGGGTATTACCAGCGAGTAAATGACCAATTTTTTTATTAATTTTTCATTTTTTATAAACAAATTTTCATTACCTTATTTTGCTAATTAATTATTACCGTTAGCCATATTCTTTTTCCTTTTGTTTTTTTTCCCTTTTTTTGCCAACACATTTCATATTTTTGGTCAATTGCAATTTGCAAGCATCAACTCCCAGTCCCCAAACCCTAACCACAATCCAAAATAATACAATCAAATGTAAACACATACATAATTACAAGCATAAAGTTCTCCATCGGCAGACCCAAATCCTACCCACAATCCAAAATAAGACGATTAAAAATTAACAAAAATACATGATCACATTCACATGCATGAACTGGAAGATTGACGGCCGTCTGTAGTCGATCTGTGAATGAGAGAGAAGACATCAAAGCGGCGGCAGCAGAGCAGGAAGGTCGCGTCGGCAGTAGAGCAGGGAAGGTTGGGGTGGGCGATCGGCGGTCGCGTTGAAGAGTGAGGGGTCCGAGAAGGCTGATGCCTAGGCTGTCGGAGGTAGATCTCGGTGAGGGGGCTCACGGTCGGCGGTCGATCTCAATCTCTACTGTGAATATGTGATTACTGATTGACTGAGGGAAGAGGGAAGAGGATAGAGAGATAGGGGCGGTTGCGGCGGAAAAGGATGGGGTGGTGGCGCAGAGATGGAGATGGGGTTGGGGCGGCGGCAGAGAAGAAGGGGGAATATGAAGAGACCAGATGAGAAATGAGAGAGAGTTAGGGGATTAGGGCATAAAGAGGATATATATAGTACGAAAAGCCGGGTAATCCAGGGTAACATGTACCCGACCCGGACCGACCCGTAAAATAAGGTTTGGTTCGGGTATGGGTCTGATTTTCACAGAAAGCAGATATGTGTACCCGTACACGGGGTTTTTGACCGGGTACTGGTCTACCCGCGAGTACGGGCAGAATTTTGCCAGGTCTAGCTTTAACATTTTTTAAAAGCTATCTTGGACCTTCCACGTGATGGAGCTGGACGTTCTAAGATGGGTTGGGATGTAGGGAGCCATCCCAGCCATGGGAGGGATGGGCTCCCTACAAATAATATGTCCACAAGTGTCCACTAAAAGCGCACAGTTCGTGACATATCAAAAGAAGTTACGTGTTGGTATTCAACACACAGATGGCTCCTCAGAATGGTTCCTGCTTCTTAGTGTCGATATAATGATTAAGGATTTTGTTGGGAAATCAGACTGCCCCAGATGGCAAAGCTCGAGTCTGCTACAATTGATGTTTGAACCCCATAATTAGCAACACCACAACAGTGCCTCCCATGTAACTGAATAATGCCGCCAGTACGACCTGAATATGCATATACTACAGTATGGGGGAAGAGAGAGAGATATGGGACGCGGGGGAGGAGAAAATTTTAGCCAAAGTATGTTCAACAACAAAAACTAGCAGTCTGTTTACAGACATTTTCAATAAACTATAAACAGGAGCAACAATTATAACACGACAAATTGACCACTGTTCACTTACAGCAACATTTAGTAATCCAACTGCTGGGTAGGAATAAAGCATTGTCATCAACTTCTTTTTTCTCTTCTTTATTCCATGGAAGTCGAGCATCATATTGAGGACCTAAAGGAATAAACACGAATGAACCACAAACATATTCTACAAAGAAGGAACAGAAGAATACAGCAATAATCAACTCATTCAGCATGACATAAACACAAGCAGAGGATATACAATTTATGCATACTTTTATGAAATTAAAGACCGAACAGCACCACCATCATATTTATAACATAAGGCTACTATATTTATTATTTATACAATAACCAATTTGACAACTATATTTCTTATTCTGACAGACCAGCAAACAAGTGGAACATATAAGAAAACCACCAAAAAAAATAGCCCAATCACTGAGAAGACCAGTCAAGCCAATGACACTCTGGAGGCGGGCAATAAGGCCCAACAAGATACAGAAATGTCCGAATCTCTTGCAAACCCTATTCCCTTCAGTATAGAAGTCTCCCAGTCCACTCCAGGTCAGCCCATCGAAGGCAGATTCTGGAAGGACGATTCTGCCCCTCAACCCCTTGAACCCTCTATGGACATAAATGAGGGCTCTGATGTCATTTCCCCAGCGATTGTCTACCCTAACCCAAAATATCTTATCAATCCCTCCTCTACCACCAGCCGCCACCCTCCATCTTATTCCCGCGGCAACCCAATACCTATCATCCCCACTGAAACCCCCCCGATCCCACCTCACCCCGTTCGGCCCCCAGATCCATTCTCCAATGGATGACGCTCCAATTCGCATCCACCACCTGATCCAGTTCTTGATCAAGTTCGAGAAAACCCCATATACACCGGAACTCCACATAGCGCAGGTACTATGGAAGAACGAAGAGGTCCGAATGAAGATCGATGTTTGTCAGAATGGGGAAGACCCGATCAGCATGCATCAGGTTCAAATCACACCGGTGAGAGGTCCGATCCACGAAGAAATCCGACTTAAATCCATCTTACTGATCCCCAAAAAAGATCAGCTTCCCAACCTCACTAAAATCAAATCGATGGATATCTTCATCTGGAACTGCGGATAGACCTGGCAAACGGGTAAATCCGCCGGGTACGGGTAATACCCGGCCGGGTCCGGGTAAAAACAGGCCGGGCACATTTTACCCTTTTTCCGGGTAGTCGTTTTAAGAACCCGTACCCTACCCACGCGGGCCGGGTATTACCCGCGGGTAAATGCCAAATTTTTTATTAATTTTTTTTCTTAACAAACATTGCTTTAACTGTAGATCTGATCTTTAAACAAGTCTTTAGTACCATATTTAGAACATTGTTACAAGCAAACACATAAAACTGGAAACCAGGAGAACAACAAGCATCATCACTCATCAGGTTAAAGTATTACAACACGAACGGTTATTAGCAAATCCACTTTATTTCGTAGCAGGCGAAGGCAAAAAATGGAGCAATTGTTTGGAATGAAGCCACGGCTTCACCACCACAGCTTCGAAGATCTTGGGAGAGCCGGTGGGAGTAGCGGCCGAGATCTTGAGGTAGTACTTGATGCCGGAAACCACATGCGTCTCCGCCTCCACCACCTCCGTAAATTTCAACCCATAGCCGCCTTTCCTTTTTCTGTCGTACTACTTGACAGAGTACCTCAGAATCTCCCGATTGACGGCCGTCGGTAGTGGATCTGTGATTGTAAGAGAAGATCTAGAACCTCTTACTGATTTTGGATGAGCACTGAGGGAGATATATATAGAGAGAGAGAGAGTGGCGACGGCAGCAAGGGCGGTTGAGGTCGGTGGTCAGTGGTCGGCGTCGCGTTGAAGAGTGAGGTGCCCAAGAGGACTGAAGCGTAGGTTGTCGGAGGTAGATCTCGGTGAAGGCCGAAGGGGCTCACAGTTGGCGCTCGATCTCGAGATTACTGATAAGTGAGGGAAGAGGGGAGAGGGAAGAGGGATAGAGAGAAAGAGGCGGTTGCGGGGGAGAAGGATGGGGTGGTGGCGCAGAGAAGGAGATGGGCCTGGGGGACTGGGGCGGCGGTAGAGAAGTGAGAATATGAAGACTGAAGAGAGATCAGAGGAGAAATGAGAGGGGATTATGGATTAGGGCACACAAAGAGGGCTTATATAGTTAAAAAACCCGGGTAACCCGTACCCGCCACGGACCGATCCGGAAAAAACGGTCCGGTTCGGGTACGGGTCTAATTTCCACGGGTAGCACGTGTATCCGTACCCGGGGTTTTTGACCGGTTACGGGTCGACCCGCGGGTACGGGCAAAAAATTGCCAGGTCTAACTGCTGAGGAGCGGGCAACGACAAGTTCAGGCACGAATTCAGCGAGATCGTTCGAAGATTTCATCCCGACATAATCAGCATTCTAGAACCGATCGTCAGCTTTGACCGCATGGGAAACTTCTTCCATTAGAAGGGCTACAGTGCCTCTTGCATCGTTAACCCTGAAGGACGTATGGGGGGAATCTGGATTTTCTGGGATTCCACTCAAGTCAACCTCTCAATCCTTCAAGCTACTAATCAAGTCATCCATTGTGCTGTATCCAAAAACAATTTTGAAGAATGGGTATATTCTGCTGTCTACGCTAGTCCTAACCCCAAGAAGAGAGAGCTGTTGTGGGACAATATCATAGATTTCGCCTCCAACAATAGCATGCCCTGGCTTATTGGAGGGGATTTCAATGATATCGCCAATACTTCGGAACGAAGAGGACGTGGAGATAACACGGAGACGTTCAGAATCAGGAAATTCAGAGACAATATCGACAAATGCGGGCTAATAGACCTCGGATGCAATGGCCCAAAGCTCACATGGACCGATCGCAGACAAGGGTGGGCAAACGTGCAGAAGAGATTAGACAGAGCTATGTCCAATCCTGAATGGTGCATCCTCTTCCCCGAAGCTCAGGTCTGCAATCTACCCAGAACTACCTCTGATCACTGTGCCCTAATTGTAAACTGTTCAGGTACGCTTCTCAAACACTCCTCTTCTAACATTCCTAGACCTTTTAGATTAGAAGCTGCCTGGTTATCTCATGATAGTTTTATGCATGTTGTTGATAGCTCCTGGATCGGTAGTAATAGTATATTTGACAAAATCAACATCTTACAAAATAAAGCCACTACCTGGAACAAAGAATTTTTTGGAAACATTTTTAAATGTAAAAGACACCTCTGGGCTAGACTTATTGGAATCCAATCTGCCCTGTCCCTCAACTATTCCCACAACCTGCAATGTCTTGAAAGAGACATTCGGAATCAATATCTTGAGACCCTGGCCCATGAGGAACTCCTGTGGCTTCAAAAATCCAGAATCTCCTGGCTTGGCCAAGGAGATAGAAATACTAAGTTCTTCCACATCTCCACCCTGGCCAGAAGGAAAAGAAACAAAATTCTCACAATAAAAGATAACAACAGTAACTGGCTAACTGAACCGAATCAAATTCAAAACCACATAATTGAACATTTCCATAATTTGTACTCTTGTATCAATGCCATTGGCCATGTCTCTCATCTTACTAATGCCTTTCCCATCATCCTTGACATTGAGGCCAGCATGCTTGCCCTACCCCTAGGAAATAATGAAATTAAAGATGCTTTTTTCAACATTAAAGCTCTCAAAGCTCCTGGTCCTGATGGTCTTAATGCTCTCTTTTTCATAAATACTGGGAAATTGTTGAGCACTCCTGCTATAACTTCATTCACAACTGTTTTGATAAGGAAGAAATGCCCAGTAATAACAATAGAACCTTCATCACCCTTATCCCTAAAACTGGCCTCCCTACCCTCATCACCCAATTCAGACCCATAAGTTTAATCAATGTGACTTACAAAGCCCTAGCTAAAATCCTTGTGAGCAGATTAAGACCCCTTCTAAAGAAAATCATCAGTCCTGCCCAAAGCAGCTACATTCCTGGGAGATCTACTATTGATAATGTTATAGTTACCCAAGAAATCATTCACACCTTAAAAAACACCAAGGGCAAAAAAGGAGGCCTTATCTTTAAAATTGATCTGGAAAAAGCCTATGACAAACTTGATTGGAACTTCATCAAATCAACCCTTCAAGACTTTAACTTTCCCCAGAAATGGATTAATCTAATCATGAGCATGATCACTGGATCCTCCCTTGAAATTCTGTGGAATGGGCAACCTTTAGATCCTATCAAACCTCTAAGAGGAATAAGACAAGGAGATCCCCTATCTCCTTACATCTTTGTCTTATGCATTGAAAAGCTCTCCCAAATGATCAACCTTGCCATCCTCAAAAACAAAAAGCTTGGGTTCACTGCTTCCAGAGGAGGTCCCCTCATATCCCATCTCTTCTATGCTGATGACCTAATCCTTTTCTGTAAGGATAATGAGAAAAGCTACAAGCCTATGATGAAGATTCTCAAGAATTTCTGTAATATGTCTGGCCAAACTATAAATTTCAGCAAATCTAAACTCTGTCTCTAAGAACATTCCCAAAAGCAAAGCTGTTGAGATAAGCAATTTTTGTGGCATACCCCTGACTGAAGATCTGGGAACCTATCTTGGCGTTCCTCTCATCCATAAAAGAGTCTCTAAAAGTAAGTACCACTACATCATACAGAAAATCCAAAATAAACTTGCTGGATGGAAAACCAGCTTCCTTTCATTAGCTGGTAGACTCACTCTCATCAAATCTGTTACCACAGCCATCCCCAACTATGTCATGCAAACTCAAGACCTTCCCCTATCCATTTGTAATAGATGTGATAAGATGAATAGGTCATTCCTGTGGGGTGACACTGAATCTAAAAAGAAATTACACCTTGTCAACTGGGAGAATTCCTGTCTGCCCAAGAGCCATGGTGGATTAGGAATTAGGAAAACTAGAGAATGCAACACTGCCAATGTTATGAAACTCTGCTGGAAACTTATCAACAATGAAAACCTCCTCTGGGTTCAGGTCATTCTGGCTAAGTATATCAAAAATAAAAAACTCACTGAATGGGAAAGCACCAAAATATGGGTCACACATCTGGAATAGCATCAAAAAAGTTGTGCCTTACCTCATAAAAGGAATCAAGTGGAATATCACCAATGGTAACAAAGTCAGCTTTTGGAAAGATTGGTGGTGTGGTGATAACAACCTGAATACCAGCCTTAATAGAGCTGAAATTAGCAACTGTTTCGCTCAAGAGTTCATTACTAATAAGGCCTGGAACATCACTTCTCTGAAAGAAATTGTCAATGAGAGTATTCTAAATGAAATATGCAGGATCCACATCCCTCAATATAGCCCTGATGAAGAAGACCAACCAACCCTCAAGGCAAATTCACCATAGCCAGTGCTTACAAAATGCTCACCCATGATAAGGACAGTCTAGCTGCCAACAGTGAAGATTGGAATTGGCTATGGAAACTCAACCTCCCCCCTAAGATCATCATCTTCCTTTGGCTCACCATTCAAAACAGACTCCCCACCAATGAGCTTAGAGCCACCAGAAATATCATCAGCTCCAGCCTATGCCAAAGGTGCAAAGTCTCTGCTGAGTCTGCCCTCCATGCTGTTAGAGACTATCCTAAAGCCCAAACCCTATGGAAAAACCTCCTGGGTCAGAACAACATCAACCAGTTCAACAGCCCCAGCATCCTCAACTGGTTGAAGAGCAATATTACTGGGAAAAACAAGTCTATGGTTGCTGGTATCTCCTAGACTCACTTATTTACTGCCACTATCTGGCAAATATGGAAAGATAGAAACAAAGAGTGCATTGAGGGTCTCATCATCCGCAATGAAATCTCTTGGAAACATACTCTGGATTTTGCAAATGACTTAATGAAAGTATTTGCCAAACCAGATGTCCGAATTCAACCCAGACTCATTTACTGGTTTCCTCCCCCTGCAGGTAACTACAAGATTAATTCTGATGGCAGCAGGAAGGATGTTGACAAAGCTGGATTCGGTGGCCTAATCAGGGATGAAAAAGGCAACTGGATTGAAGGATACATGGGCTATCTACCTAGCAGCACTGCCCTGGAGGTGGAACTCTTTGGCCTTCTCAAAGGATTACAACTCATCAAAGCCAGAAGCATTAAGGAGGCCATCCTGGAAACTGATTCAGACCAAGCCAAAAACCTCATCACCAATGAGCTAAATGTCTGGCATACTTTATCCAGTCTAGTTCTAGACTGCCGATTTCTCCTACATGACACCCATTCCTCAATCGTTCATGTGCAACGAGAAGGCAATAGATGTGCTAATTTCCTTGCAAAATGGGGAGCCATTCAAGATAGGTCATATGTTAGTCTAGAACAACCCCCTGAAGAATTGTTCTTTTTGCTACGGCATGATGCCGAAGGACTAGGACAATGGCGTTTGTAATTTAAACTCTATTTTTTAGTTCATTTGCACCAAAAAAAAAAATAAGAAAACCACCACCCACACACCAGAAACCATAAGAACTAAACAAAGGAATTGAAACAAAGATGAGTAACTAATACTCTCGATGGAGTTTGGGGCTCTCGAAAAAGGTGTTGCCTTAAGTGTAGGATTTGATGCCACTAGTTTGACTAGTTTGTAGCAGCTGTCTTTGTGCTGTGGCATTTTCTGTCCTGTAAGGTAAAGGCATGTTGATTTAATGGAGCAGTCTCTCGATAAATGCAGAGAAAGATAGCTTTGCCACGCAGAATTTCCTTGAGCTATCCCTTCTTATGGCTGTGCCACAGTTTGTGGATTTCAAAACCCTTTTGATCTGAACCCTACGGCTTTAATACCATGTGAAGTTACAAGTTACACTGAAGACTTCAAGCTATTAGAGGATGAGGCCAACAGGGTATATCATGCTTAACAGAAACCAAAAATAATGTTGCTATCCAATCCTGGTTATGCACACTTGGACCTCTGCTATCCTGATCTGACTGCCCCGTCTAGCTACCCCGGCATGGCCGACCGCCCAAATCTGGCTGCGCACATTTGGACCCTGGCAATCACACCAGTTGCCACGCCCAAGCGACGTCTCCATGTCATGTGCCACCGGCACGACGCTCGTCTCCGGGACACCAGTCGGCACGCTCAAGCGCCATCTCCGCGTCACGTGCCCCCAACACAATGCCCGACTCCGTGACACCCGTCACTGCGCCCGAACGCCGTCTCGCGTCACGTGCCCCCGGCATGACGCCTGACTCCACAACACCTGTCATCGCGCCCATACGCCATTACCATGTTACGCGCTGTAACGCACCAAACCCGAGAGTCCGTACACATCCTTAAACCAAAATTCAATCACGTACATGACGTAACTATTACAAAGGTATAGGAGAGCATCTAAAATACCACAAGCATAATTAATCTAAATCTCAAAAACTTAACTCCAAAATAACCCAAAACTTAAGTATAATCCGTTCAAATTAGCTATCTGAAACCAAAATGAATACAAAATTAACTAACTAATAATTCTTCTAAAGAAATCATAACCTCAACGATTCACAATATCAAACACCAAAGCAATTCCACTGTTGCACTAACATTTCGCCTTTCATGATACTCATGGCCTGGAAGGGGAAGGAAACGAAAACTAAAGGGGTGAGCACGAATTGCCTAATAAGAGATCTTACACACAGAGGGCCAAAAACGAAAACGAAATTAGAGTTATTGAATAGAGCAAATACATAAGAATTTAGATAACTCAACCAAAATTCCCAAATGAATAACAAAAGTGATCAAAAGAGGGTTATCAAATACAATTCATCAAAACTTTTGGGTGTCACAAATTACTTATTATTAAGCATCACAAATCACGGCAATACCATGTCGAATATCGCAATCAGGGCATCACACAATTACTTATTACTAAGCATCACAAATCATGGTTATACCATGTCAAATATTACAGCCGGTGCGTTAAAATAAGTCACGATCATCAAAAGTGACTTTCAAACACAAGTATTACCCACAAAGTAATTTGATAAATGTAACGAATATTTATTCGAAGTCCAAAAATAGTCATTGTATACTTAAACTAAAGAGAACGAAAATATGAATTCAACGAAATGAAAATCAGATTAATCGGAGATCGGATGAATGAGATATCGTCGAAAGAAATTTTGAGTGGAAAACTGAAGGAACGAAAAATTGATAAAATTTTCAAAAGAAAAGGGGCCACCGAGAAAGAGACATGTGGCATGTCCTTTCTTTGAAGCTTGAAATCTGAATGTTGAAGGACGACTGTTCTTTCAAAAGAAGGACGACTCGACTGTTCTTTTAGAAAAAGGATGGCTGACTGCATTTCGTAGAGATGGCCGCTAATTTGGGTTTTTTCTTTTCTTTTCTTTCTAATCTGTTGGATTCATCCAAAAAGTAAAGTAACATCGAACGTCTAAAAAAAAAAGGAGACTAAGGATAATTTCTAACGAACAGCTTTACAATAACGCAACTAATTGTCCCCTATTGAAGGTTAAAATAGTAACGAAGAAGATCATTGAATGAAAGGAATCGGATTCGAACGAAAATAAACACGGGTTAGTAGTGTAACACAAGAAAAGGAGAGCATAAAACATGTTACCTCAAAGTTGCGAGTTTAACGTAAAAAATAACCTCTTTATATTAGACCAATCACAACTTCTTACTCGAATATCCAAAAGAATGCTCTAGCTCTTTTCTTATCTCTCTTTTTTCTCCTTCGTCTCAAAAATATGAAGACTCTTATATCTTCCTCCTGCATATATACTTTCCCTATGTAATTCTAATATGACTTAAAATCCTAATTGCTAGTATTTATAACACAACTAAAAGTCCTCAGTTCTAATGTAATCACAATATAACTTAAAATTTTCTCTTTTAATCTAATTTAATCACATTAGGCATTAAATAATATCAAATACTAATATTTTCGTCACTAAAAGGACTTCCAAGCAAATTCTCTAAGGCTCATTACTTAATCCAAAATCAGAATAATTTTTTAATTACAATTTACGCAAGTAGCCAAAAATCTGCGGTACTATACGTACCCCCGATACCGCACACTCCGTCACGCCCATGCGCTGCACTGCTTGTATAGTCGCGCCCTTGGCATCCTGTCACACTATCGCGCTCCCGCGTTGGTCCACCCTTTTACCACACCATGGGCACCTTGCATTGGTTGTGAAACATGCTTCGACCCACTCCCCGGCTATGTTACATGGACTCGGAACGAGTGTTCAAGTTGGATACGTGTCCAAGTGACAGATTCGTCTATTTTTCAAAATCCAAGACATGGAGACACGGCAACACGGCAACTTACCTATTCTTGTTTTTAATTATTCCTCAGTTTACATATTGTTTTATGATATGCCTATCGTTTTAATTTAGAACTAAGATCGTCTCAAAGCAATTATGAACTAAAAGAAACATTATAACATAGTGTTCCTAGTGGTATATCTTACGGGATGTGTCGGACACATATCTCATACCCATGTCAATGTGTCGAGTGCTATGTTACATGGACACAGAGTGTCCAACATTCGTCTAACATGTTCAGCTTCCCGGAGACAATGTCAAAGCAATAACTAACCGACGATAGGGTAGGCGAGGTGTCGAGTGTCCTTCGCTAACCGAAGAGTCCATGTAACATAGGTCGAGTGTCCGACACAGAGTGCAACATGTAACATAGCTTCCCGAAGTGCAACATCCCGCGGGGTAGGCGACTCCTTCGGGACACTATCTCCGCCAAGGAGCTACAAGTGCTCCGGCCACGAAGACTCCCCTTCCGCCAAGTAGACTCCTCCTCCGAGACGCTATCTCGACCCGTCGGGTAGGCGACTCCTCCAGGACATTACCTTGGCGCACTCCGAGTGCTCTGGCACAAGGACTCACTCACGGGGACAGGCAAACTCCTCCAGTACACTATCTCTGCCAGGGAGCTCTAAGTGCTCCAGCATGAAAACTCTCCTTCCGCCAAGTAGACAACTCCTCCAAAACGCTATATCGGCCAGTCGCGTAGGCAACTCCTCCTGGACACTATCTTGGGGTGCTCTAAATGCTCCGCCAGAAGGACTCACCTGTAGGGATAGACTCGTTCTCTAAGACACTATCTCCGCTAGGAAGCTCTACCTCCCCTTCTGCAAGGTAGGTGACTACTTCGGGACACTGCCTCGCCCCATCGGGCAGGCAACTCCTGGCGACACTACCTCAACATGTGGGTAGGCGACTCCTTCCGGACACTACCTCGGACGCTACCTTGGCGCGCTCTAAGTGCTTCGACACGAGGACTCACCCGTAGGATAGGCTCTCTCTCTAAGACTATCTCCGCCAGGGTGACTATGTGACTAGTCTACGTGCTCCAACACTAGGGGTTTCATCAGCACCCCTAAGGACTATGACCCCCAGGTCACTCCGAGACGGGAGCTGGTCTCTAGAAGGCGTCACGCCTAGTCGGCCTAGCAGTTGGGCGTCGAGCCTTTTCCACCGCTGCCAGGTCCTCAGCGTCTCTCAACACCCTGTGGGGCTCTGCAAGGACTTTCGACTAGTGGCTAGATCAGAGGAGGTCTATGGCCACACCGACGTTGTATAAGCTAGTCCTTCCAAACAGACAGAACTGTAAGGAGCAGGGCGGGTGAATATGCAATCCGGCAGTCCACAGAGCACCAGCACTTGTGGCCCCCCTCAGTGACATGTCACTCTAGGGGAGCGCCACGTGTCGCTTAATGACATCATCATCTCAACCTCTATAAATAGGGACTTAAGAATTCATTTTGGGAGGATAGAAGAACAGAACTCATTCTCACATTCACTTTCTCACTCTAAAATTCTATAGAGAGAAACACAGAGAACCCTAACGCTGGACCTAAGCATCGGACTGTGACTGTCGTCATGTATTCACCTCGCGCCATCGCCCTCACAGCACTGCCACTCCTCAGGCTTTGTCTAGGAAGCCCTTGATCTCTGCCCTTGATCGTCCTTGCTCTATCCCACATCAGTATACTTGGCATCTCACTCGGACTACATTCTTTGTGGCACCTCCACATATGCTGTGAAGCCACTTCCTTGGCATCAAATGAATATATCCGCAAGTACCCGCGAACTTAGGCATATGTAGAGGATCCATGATTCCTTGCTCCCAACTATTTCCACAGCCAGTTTTAATGAATTAATCCAGACCTATTCATCAGCTTAGTCTTCCTCTTCCAATGCTTTGTATTGAACCCAATAGGTACCTCTATTGGCAGGGAACTGAGAGTATCCACGTCCAAGAAAATGATCAATACTAGACACACGTGACATGAGGCAACATTGAGACCAGCTATGAGCATATTGGCTGATTGACATGCAAAAATGGGCATCGAAATCCACATGTAAGGCTAATAACCAGCCAGAAAGGTTGTACGCTAGTACTATAAAGGAAGTGGGGATATATAACTACTGATAATACGAGGAAAAACAGCACGATATAGTTTGACATATGCGACATAGACCTTTCAGCGCATTAGTGAGAAGAAGTCACTTGTGCTATGTTGACAGGATAACAGTGGGGTAGATTGACCAAACATAAAAGAGATACTTATTTCGTATAATCGAGATTGGAGGACATTACTATATATGCAGTCAAAACTGATTTCGGAGTATGACTTACTCCAATCAGGCAAAATTGAGGCTTTACCAAATACAACCAACTTGAGTTCAAGTTCTTAGTTGCTTCACCCAATAAACATGTAGCACAACTGCATGTGTTTCAATTATTAGTTAGGTTCATTCATATCCTAGTGTAAATGAAATTATTATTGTTCTTTAAAGAGAACAGATAAACAAGGCAAATAGTTTTATTGACCCCAACCAAAAGATAGTATGAGCCTATGAGGACATTACAGATAAGAGAACGACCCAATGTCATGTACACATTATAAGAAGAAATCAACTATCTATATAGACTAAGAGCATCCACATACCTCATCTACAGATTTATCAACGCATGCTTCCCTCCACACGAAGATGAACATCTTTGTAAGCATACTAATTTCAGTCTTACTGTCAATCAAAAGACCTCCTCCAACCTTCTCGATTTTCGTTTTTGGCAATTTGTCGAGTTTAAGGACCTGTCCAGAGGGTCCACTATATTTGTTGCAACAAGTGTTACAACTACCAAGTAAAGAGCAGCCATCCATTTCACCACCCAACCCAGGTTGTCTCGTCTCTTGACTCTCCTCTGCTGTTGATGGTTAAAAAACATTACTAAATCTGTCAAGAATGTCCACTTTATATAATACATAAAAAGAGGTAAACACAGATTGCCCTCCTGTGTATACGGGTTGAACAACATACCCCCCCGGGTAGTTTTTCCACAATCCACCCCCTTAACTATCAATCCGGTACAAATTATACCTAAAATCCAGATCCAGAGGTGGAAGGTTGAAGATGGTAGTAATTTGGACTTTTGGCTAGAAGGGGGCGTGTCGCGGTTCTTGATAGTTGATAGGGGTGGATTGTTAATATAAATACCCAAGGGAGATAATTTGATTGGCCTAGTAAGTAAGGAGGGCAATATGTATTCACCCCAAAATGCATGAAAAGCGTAATTGGCAGTAACAACAAGAGAAAGCTTTGCATTGCAAGGTATGGGGAAGGTTAGATGCATGCAGCCATCCCCTACTTTGAAGAGCAACAGCTTCAACATCATCGAATCCGTAACCTCCAGATTGCTAAGAAACAACCTCACCATTATCTACAGGTCCCTATGGGCATTGGGCAGTGGCGGCTAGATAGGATACTAAGGTCCGGCGGCTATTCAGTTAAATAATACGGTACTTTTATCTACCAGGTACCGTTGGGCACTTAGGATACTAAGGTCCGTACTTTTACCATATTCATTTTCTGTTTTCATTTTGTATTTTCATTTTCATGATTTCGTATTCAGTTAAATAATACGCTCATGTACTTTTATCATTTTTACCAAAAAAAATTTAGGTACTTTTTCTTACACTGGGTTAAGTTTAGGTGACAAAAAACTTAAAACAGCTCGGAGGTGTTTTCAGTTTTTTGTCACTGTTTGAGTAATTTTACCCAAAACGAAAACAGAAAATAGTAAAAATACATAAAAAAAGAATTTTTTTTATCATCATTGCAAAAAAAAGAAAACAAATATGGTAAACATACGGACCCTTAAATATCTGAAAACCATGAGCCTAGTTTCGGAAACACCGGTGAAAAGGGAAAAGAGATGCATATGGCATCCTAAAAACTTATCATTATTTCTAGAAAACTGCCAAAAACAAAATTCTAATGATATATATAATATATATTCGTCAAGAACATAAAACAGTTTTCCCAGGTTTCATTTTAATGAAATTCTGCTAAGGCTCTCAAGAGTTTGATCAGAAAGTCATGTTAACTCAGCAAAATTACATTTTCCCTCACGGCTCTTAACCTAAAAGATATTAGGGTTATGTCTTTAACTATAATATTTTAAGTCCAACAGTGCAGGCTGTCAAACATGCTGCTTGTCTGTTTTTTAGTTAATTTTCCATCCAGTCCATTTGTGTCCCGGTGATTTACTTTGCTCCATTAATAACCAGGATGGAGATCACCTTTTACGAAAATAAAAGGAATGTAGATAAATGGTGGAAACCGAGAATACACAGAGCTACAATTCAGCTAAGCATGAATACTAGAGGACATAACTCACCATGTTGGCACCCCAAATCTTTAATAGGGGAAACCAGGGCATTCTTTTCCGATAACCTTACGCTCACATGATGAGTACACTTCTCCGAGCATGTGTATCTGGGAGTCTGAAAAGCGTCATACATACTATCCCACATTCCACACTTAAGTGAAATGACCTGCAGCAGAATAACCAACCTAATTATATATAATGTTACCTCAAACAGTGAACCTTAACCATGGTAAACAACATAAAATCAAACCACGACCATAAACGACATTTACTTTACAAGGAGCGCCAGAGATCAGCACTCCACTTACGATTCAGGGATAGGTAATGAGCTCGTAGTTGCTCAGGGACCAAAGTTCAAAGCCACCTTTCACAAATAACTCTGGGTAGTTTTTATCATTGGTTTAGCTCCACTAGTAACACCACTACTCTTTTGGACTCATATCAGTAAAATATGCAAAAGAGTGAACCACATTGGTGCAAAAACGCACTAATTGTGAAACGTAGACCACAACCAACTTACAGCAAGTTCTAGCAATTGAGCATATGGAGGAGACGACATCATTTGATTCAATCTCCTCATTTCCTTATTTGGATTGCTTGCAAGCATCATCGGAAGAACCTACAAGTACAAGAACAGAACAACCGAGATTCAGCATTACTCTTTAAAGAGAATCATCTAAATAATGTGATTGGCTACATATGGAGGGAGGTAGAGAAGAGAGAGCAATTGAAGAAACAACATATATCTGCATGAACACAAATATTTGAAAATACGAATGAGATTCCTTCCTTCAGCATCTAACCCAAATATCTGGTATGACCAAAGGATAACGCAGATACACACACAAATTGCACAACATATGACTATTATGACATATGATAGATGATAAATGGTGCATCAGATTTAAATTGTTTACTAAGTCATCAACATAATCTCAGTTTCAGTCCCACAATTTTGGTTCCGCCATAAATTTCATTATTTTTTGGGTGTTAAGAACGCACAAACAAATCTTGTGACGTCAGAGGAACCGGTCTAGTCTTCTTTTCACTAACTTTCTGAATTATTCCTAATACGAAAGGTCTTTACTTTTTGCCAGTATAAGCAAGCATTATTATAGGAACAAAAGGAGAGTTGATAAACAGAATTTTCATAAGCAGATTTGCTTTCGACTCAGTTGATTCTCTTCTAGGTGACTCCTAGAAGTCCTTTGTGAGACTCTAAGGTTGTCCTATCCTCTATTATTTGGTTTTCTTATTTTGATTCCATACTTAAGAATACAAAAGTAAGAAAACAAAAAATACTGTTCTCGGGTACTGTTCACAGCACGCCAATAAAGTCCCTCTATGTTGCTTCTAAACCCTAACCCTAGTGCAAAACCTATAAACATAAGCCCTGGCCCACCATATCAGCTTGTAGGACAGCCTTACATACTCTAAGACCCCGTACTTTCATAGGTGTCAAAAATAATTATCTGTCGGTTAAAAAATAAATAAATAAGGCAATAATTTTAGCGATAATCGGGAATGGTATAGTAAGACGGAATAAAATGATTTTGGGATCAAAATGTAATTACGTAAAGTTTTGGCGTTAGTTTGTTGAACAAACCACTATTCCCGAGCCCGGTTAATTATAGAAAATTTTGGGGGCATTGTGCAATTTTAAGAAATTGCTCGGATCAGTAGCAGCCATGCGTAAATATTTAGTAATTAGTTAGGTATTTTCAAGCCACCTCCTACTTGGGAGGTGACTAATCCCAAAAAATAAAAAAAAGAAGAAGAAAGAGAGAGAAAGAAGCAGCAGGGGCTTTGGCAGTAAAGAAAAACAGAGGAGGAGAAAGAGAAGAAAGGGGAAGCCAGGGAAGGTAAATTCCATTTTTCCAGTTTTTAGGTGTGTTGTGTAGTGTGTGTGTGTGTGTGTGGGTTGCGTGTGCCGGCTGCGTGTGCTGGTATGTGTGCATGTGTGGGTTAAACTTAAGTGCGTGTAGGTGTATATAAATGAGAGTGTGTCTGACAGTGCAGTGTGGGTGTGTTTCGGGCCCCGGGGGGGTGGTGTCAGTGTGTATGGGTGTGGATTATGGGCGGGTGTGGGTGTTGAAGTTGTGTATTAGTATGTGTGTGTATTTAAATTGTACCAGTGTGTCAGTGTTAGGTGTGTGTACTTCACCAGAGAGGGAATAGGGGGAGAGAGTGAGTGTGTGTGTGTGTTGTAGGGTGAAAGTTTGTGTGTTTAATGTGGTTAATGATGAATAGTGCCTATAATCGTCGCTATAGGTAGTTATTTTCTTAGGCAGGCCAGAAATTCTATTTTTTCAAAGATATTTCTTCTTAGACTTTGGCCAAGTGTAAAAAAGAGACCCATTTTACGAGACCAACACTATAGAAAATTCTGGGATTTTTCCATGTCCGTAAAGAACGCTAAATAATTATATCTGTAAAATGGGGTCCTGGAATTATTAAATATATAAAAATAAGTTATTTTTGTCTGAAAATTTATGAGGACCTTATGTTATTGAGACACTTAGGTGTCTAAAATTTCATGGCATTTCGATACCGAATGTTATTTTTAACAAAATTGACCTCCTAGCGCTCAATTTGGATATCCAGTTAGGGCTTCTCGAGAAAAAATTCCCCGAAGGCTTTTTAGTCTAAAAACCGGTTTAGATTGCTTAAAAAGGATTTTTTTTAGTTACTTTTTTCATGTTGTTGGTGGATGAGTCGTCACAGGATGTTATGATAATTTTCTACACCCAGTGACAAATTTAATGAAAACTCATAATTAAGCAGAAGGAATCATAAGAAATGAGGAAAACTATGCTAACATTTCTTGAAAGAATGAAACAATGTTGTTAGCACACTCTCAAGGGCTAGGGTAAAATCCGGTCAAAAAGGACTAGCCGTAACAAGAAGTTGTGAGCGGATAAGCGGGAAAGAGAAGTTGTGAGCGGATAAGCGGGAAAGGGTGGAGTAGGGTGTGTGTTTGTATCTTAATCTGCAAATCAGGTTTTCAAAATTAGGAAATTTTGATCTGTTCATATTTCCCAACACCTTTACCCTAATTTTCATTCTCTTCATCCACCTAACTCACGCCGCCGCCACCGCCCCCTCCACCTAACCCACGCCGCCGTCACCGCCCTTCCCTCAACCTTACCCCGCGACTACCCACTTCCACTGACTCTCATCTTCCCCGCCGCCTTCGATTGCACCCACCCCCGCCGCTAGTGACCCGATCCCGAGACTACGAGATCGATGTGATTGAGGACCGTACCACGCAATCCACCGTCGGGAACCTGTCGAAGGTCCCGGAGTTAACTAGGGTCGCACCCACCGTGCGGAGGGTGCCAGGGTGGCAAACGGGGTCGAGCAGGTTGAACCTGGGCCTGAGCTAGTGGGTGAAGGAGACGTTGAAGCGTGGGAGGCGGTGGATCAGTACCAAGAGCGTTGTGTCGTTCGAGTCTTGGGTGGAGGCCATCTTTGGATAGCAAGCTGCAGGCCTTTGGGATTGAAGAAAAAAGGTTGTGAGCTTGGTTTTCCGGTTGAGCCGTGGTGGAAGGGGGTGCCGTAAATGTTTGAGGGGCGGCTACGTTGAAGCTGCCGATTGGTATGTGTGTGTAAGGTTGAAGAAGAAGACCCTGGACAAATTTGGAGTTTCAATTTTATTGAGGGGCAATGAAGTCTTTTCGTCAAATCAGTTATGTATTTTTGTATTCCGTTTGATCAACGGACATAAGTGTTATTTGTCCAAACTATTGTCATTACCTGTAATTATACCCTAATCTCAGGGACATAAGTATAATTAGCCCTTAGACAAACTATTCACGAACACGTTTGTGAACATTTTGGAGTGTTCATGTTCGGCTTGTTTATTAAACGAGCTCTAAAAACTTGTTCATGTTCTATTCGTATATTAGACGAACGAACATAAACGAGTTTTATGGAGAACGAACCACGAGCCGTTCGTGAACGGCTCGGTTCATTTACAACCCTAATCATAAGTTATTCCCACCAACAGATTGTGCTATATCTAAATGTAGGACCAACAAGCAACACTCGTAGTATGATTTTCACAATGTTTGCAAGATTAAAATCTGTAAGTTTGAAGGTGCAAAACATAATGATGTCGGTTATGTCGAATATGCAGTGATTATGGTTACCACCGACATGTGTCCTTACCTCCTTCAGGAGACAATTGCTGAAGATGGTCAAAAGCTTGAAGATAGGTACGGTAAAGATTGGCCCCGACAAGCAAGAAATTCTAGTGATAATGGAGATATTGAAGATCAAAAGCATGGACAAGCCAAACCCCATGAAGCTGCTTTCATAGATGTTGAAGCAAAGGATGTAAACGGGGAAAAGGATGATCAACCGTTTGAAGTACTTCCAGATTTTTTAATTGCATCTTCATATATTCTGCATGATTACTATGGATCACAGCATTCCTAGAGGAGAAGCTACTGAGATTATTTTCGAAGACGTTGACCAACATGCTCAAAGGATTACCCATCAAATTTACTTCCAACTTTGAAGGATCCAACAAGACTAGAGACGAGATCAGAAAACACAGCTCTTAAGTTTCTTTTGCTGACCATGCCAAGCAAAATTACAGAATTTGAGGAACTGGTGCGCATTCAAGATTGTGATGTCAACTGCAGAATCCTATCCACCTTTAGGTCGAGAGATGCTGATATTCAGACATTGCGGGTCTATCTGGTTAATCAAAAGCATGGAAGCTTTCTTCTGACATCTAACTAACATCTAACCATGATCAGATGAAACCTGAGCTACAAGAAATAGGTGTACAAGGATATTTTGCAGTGTTGAAAACAATGGAATGGTGGAGGATCAGTTGTGGACTTGTGGCCATAAATAAGTGTTATCTCAAAGAGCAAGGAATATAACAAGAGATCTCGTGAACATAAACCAAACCTCCAAAGTTTGATGTCTCAAAGGGCAGGGAGTATAACAAGAGATCTCGGGAAAATAATTCAGACCTCCAACAATTTTATCAAGGCTCTAACTCGTTGGAGTCAACTTTTTCAAGCCAAGGGAACTCAGAGGAGTCATACTTCGCCAATTCTTGGCTGTTGGGGACTCCATGACCCATGTCAAGCATCATCATGCCACGACGTCCGACCATGCCCGGGCATCGTCTCCATGCTACATGCCTCCAGCACCACACCCACACACCGCGCTCTTACACCACGCATGTGCCACGTGCCCCACTGGCTCTATATCCACTGGCCGCGACCATGAGCTGCCCCTATGTTATGTGCCCCTACGCTACTTCCCTTTATCGTGCTCTTCCGTCGAGCTTACATTTTTGTGTCCCTTGTACCACGATGGTGCAATGTCGTCATCATGAACATATCCCCGGCACCTCATCCCATTATTGCACCCCCCCCCCCCCCCCGACGTTGGTCATTATCTTCGGCACACCATGCACCCTTGACCTTGGTCGTCAAACATGCCTTAACTCGCTCTTTGGAGTGCGCAACATCCCCATGCATAAGTGACCCCTCTGTGACACTACATCAAGGAGCTCCAAGTGCTCCAGTACGAGAATTCCTCCTCTGCCATTAAGTGAACCTCCAGGACACTACTTCAGCGCACTTCGTACTTAGTCTACGTGCTTGAGCACCAGTGCTATTCGTTGACACCCCTAGGGATCATGACCCCTGGTTCACTCTGAGATGGGAGCATGCCTTTGAAAGGCATTGCGCCTAGTCAGTATGGAGGTTGGGTGTCGAGCCTCCCATTGGTGCCAGGTTCTCTGGTCTCTTTAATGCTTCATGGGACTTAACAAGGATATTGGACAAGGTGGGTTGATTAAGGGCATTCTCCGATTGCATGAGCGTTGTGGGAGTCAAGATGTCCTAGACAGACTTATGAAAGCTATCCGGAGCAAGCAAAGTAAGTACAAGAGTCCAACGATAAAAAGGAACACCGGCATAAGGCACACCCTCGGAGAAGTGGCACCTCCAAGGAGCGCCAGGTGTCACAATATGACAGGGATTTCATTTGCCTATAAATTTTATGGACTTTAACAACTCATTTGTGAGAAATACACATAATTTCACACTTTTACTCCTCTCTAAAATCTCAGAGCTAGAGAATCCTAGAGAGAAAAAGCACATCAATTGCACACGCTGGCCTGGAACTGAGTATTGGGTTTGTGATTGTCGCTCTCATACACCCTCACATCGTTGCCACTCCTCGAGCTTTGTCTTGGTTGCTTTAGTCTCTGCCCTTGCACTCTCCCACACTATCATACTTGGCATCTAATTTGGACAATACTTCTTCGGGCACCTCCGCGTGTCTATTTAAGCTGCAGTGAGCGGCACATTCTTGAATACGATAAGCAACAAAGGTCACTTCACATTGACGAGTAGATTAAGCATCAATTACATTATCATTTTTCTAAATTTGAACAAACCAATTTATTTTGACAAGAAAAAGAGAAAAAGCTAAATAAGAATTATTATTCAACAAAATGCCAAAGTTAAGTTTAATGCACGAGATACACATAAATAGAGGTATCCACCACTATCAACGGAGTATAAACTTTTCCCGATGTGTACAACTATAACAATGACGTTAAGTGGCACACCGCCCATATCCACCTGACGAATATGGAGTAACAAGAATAGACAGCGTGAATTAAACTCAACTTATTCACAAGCAGGAATCTGAGCAGGAAAACGACAAGATGGCTTACGATCAAAAAATAAAAACCAATACAAGTAAAGATGTGTAAATGGATAGACAAACAATTCCAAAAAAGAGCATTCACATACCTCATCTGCATTGTTATAGAAACATGGCTCCTTCCAGGTCGAGATGAACATCATCGTATGTTTATCAACTCTTATCTTATTTTCAACTAAAAGATCTGGTCCAACCTTGTTTCTATCAGCTTTATGCAGTTCATATGGAGTCAGAATGGTTAAACTAATATTTTTAGTGTATCTCAATTTAGGCGGCCCATCACGCGCAACACAACTTGTGCTGTCACTAGCAACAGAAGGGCCACCATCCAATGAGAGCTTGTAATGAAACTGGGCACCATCACCATCTTCATGTCCGCGATCATCTTCTGAACTTGCTGACCTATATCTCAAATCCTCACCACCATCTGCCGTCAAAAGTGGAATTTGATGCTTTGAAGTATCACCTAAATAGCCATCCAGGTTCTTTTCCTGTGAGGCCAAACAAGGATCAGATTTAATTTTCAAGCCCTCGAGACTATTCTTTAGTGCATCGAATTCAGATCGCCTTGCTTTCCTGATATGACCGATGTGCAACCTGCAAACAAGAAGTTCTAGGCATTCAGTGAATACCTATATCTGCTTAGTGCTTACCTTCCAGTTTGTATTCATGCCACAAGGAACGGTAACTTGAATTTATTACCAAAATGGTAGAATTATCAGCACAAATGATCAGTCCCCAGATGAGATTCTACATAAGTACTTAACACCGAATTTCAAACCTACATAGTTGCTCAATTGACATGGTGCTAGACTATAAGCAAGTCACTCATGCAAGAACTGCAGTAAAGAATCATGATGCAAAGAATTAAAAAATTGTTTCCCTTTGTTCTTTTGGATATAGGGTTCATGTGATTTTCTAGGCCAGAAAATCAACTCTTCCCTTATTTAGTTCGCCTTGGTGTGTGCGATCGTCAAATTGCAAATGTGGGGTTCTGCTCAGCTCTGGCCTTTTCCACAGAAACAGATTAGGTTGCAAATTTTGGAGTTCTTGCATTCCCCCACTCTCTTCTCTGCCCTTGCAGATCTGGATGCTTGTCTCTGAAACACTAAATCCACTTCCCCAGGGTGTAGGTAGTAATAAATTCATGCAGATTGAAGAAAGGATGTCATATAAGCTCATGTAAGTGCTAACATCAGGTTACATATATTGGTGTTAGTACCTTGTGAACAAGCTCTAAGAAGCGTGGTTTTAATATGAGGACTTGTGACCAATGGTTGGAAAGTTTATATCACATAAACAAATTTGCATAGCTCCAACTTCATAAAGGAGAAGAAAGACTTCAAAAAGAAAGGCTGGCTGTCATATTCTGAAGATGAGCACCACAAACAGCTAAGATTTATTATTACAAGATTGGTGATAGGTGTTAAATTACACTATATTACAATTAGATCCTTGGACGTAAAATACCCCTGCCTCTGTAATGCAACGTCATACAAAAGTCTGTGCTGTCTTACAACTAGAAAAACTTGAAGGCTGTCTTGATTTCACAAGTAATTTCCTAAAATGGCAGAATTTGATGGTTCTGTAAACCAAGCCAAGTCCAGACCCTAAAGCCCTAAAACCTATTAGATTTCCCAGAGCCAACAAGAAAGCAGTTTGCAAGGGTACGACTCCAAGTTCCCTAAATGTCCTACATCACCAGCATTGTTTTAGTAGCCAGATCTGCTGCTACTTTTATGCCAGAAGTAGTTTTCGTCTAAGTTTGATGATGCCAATGTTTTCACTGCATATGTCTTCCACAAACACAGATATGAAATAAACTAATGGTACGTGTATCTCGTGCACCTTCCTGGCCACTTATTATACGACATTTTTCCATTGTGTTTGGTCTGGTTAGCTGGAAATGCCTGCTACTTAGATAAAAGGGTGCATTTGAAACTATGAACACAAAATCCTTTTCTAGAGATCTACCAAGGTCTTTGCAGCTTAGATTAATTGCATTCAAGCTCTTCCACTGACGCAAATAGATGGTAGTTGATCATTTTGTTCAAAAACTGAGCAACCTTAAGACTCTGCTTAAAGAAGGACGTGACTAAGGAAGGAGTAAGCCAATCACCCTTTTCAAGAAAGGTCTTAGAGCGAGCAGGCATCTTTTTTTTGGCTCCCAAGAGAGAACGAGAAATAGGCGATGCCGATCAAAAATGGCAGATGTTATGTGTGTCTATTTAACACAATGGCTAACATTTAACCTTTGGTTCATTTAATTGGGATTGATCTACCTCAACGGCTCAACAATTTTCAGCACAGCAAAATTTAAACCTTCTCTACTAATTCAGCTGGGGAAATAACTGGCACCTTATTCTTTTTTGTCGAAGACATAAAAATAAAGATCATACCCCTAGCTATCCATGGTGCATTATCCAAACAAGACGCAAGGAGTGGCCATAATGCGTGAGTCAGATCAATCAGAAACTGGTAGTAGTTTACCACCTGACACATTTTAGTTTTGGGACTTAACGCCTCTTAGTAAAAAAGTGTTCAAGCACACGTTCAAGACATACCCCAAGCTCTGTATGCGTATGCCGAGCTCTTCCTTGCATCTAACTGATTGCTTCTTCGCAATATAGTCCAATAATTCTTCAGGCTTGATCTTTATACCTCTGTTCTTCTCCACGAATTTCCCAAGGCATGATATAATATTTTCACTGGTTATTTTGAACACTTCAGTCACATCTGGACTCGGACAGAAGTAATGCACAACAAGTGGGTGTCTTAGTAAAGGACCCAATTCCAGCTCTTCAAACCGCTCAACCCCCTCATTTTCGCGAATTGCTATTTCCAAATCATATAGAGAAGTAATTTTCCGAACCTCAACAAAACAGTGGATGAACGCATTAATCTGGAAACAACAACACCAACACAATATAAATACAGTCACAAAAAGAAAGAACTTAAATTTAGATGCATTAAAAGTATACAAATTTAACACGCAATAGAAAGAACTCGATTTAAGTACAATAAATAGCAACACATTTAGCAGTGGATGAATGTGTCAATCTGGAAAACAACACCACCCAAAAGAAATATGCCAATTTAGACAAAATAGCAAACCTATATACAAACGAACAACTCAGCAAAACAGCACACTTACAGACAAAAACACACATGCAAGCATGCATACGCAAACCACATGCAAAGACATCGAAAGAACTCAAATTAGAAAAATTAATAGAAACCTGCTTCTGACACTCAGAAAACACAAATAAGCTACATGTTTTAGGTTAAGATAGAAGTCTTTGCACTCTTAGCTGATGGTACCATGTACAGTACTACTGCTTACGGATTGGCAACCCACAATGGGTTTTCTATTGGCCCTGGTAATCACTGACAGCATTTCAAGTACTACTCATTTATGCACACGCTTTGTACAAAACATGATCGTGCAATGTACTACTAAATTTGGCACCCCTACACTGCTAATGGCACTCCGTATATTTCTTACAGATTGAATGACTATGTATCACACTAGTGAATTCCTAGAATAGAACTTGAACGTGTAAATAACAAAAATGACTTCACTCATTGCATTTAGCCTGAATTTGACTTGTCAAACAATAGTTATTCGATCTGCAATTACTATTTGAGTTCAAAAATGATGTTAGAAGCTCACGTTGTATCCTAAAAGTTCACAAAAGTCAAAGGTGAGAAAAAGTGTGAAATAGGGAAGAATTAAATTTGCCAATAAATCCCATGAATCAGCTAACCAACGTGCTACTAAATTTGTGCACTTCGTCAACCATTTCTGTCGCCTTGCTTTTTTACGAATTACCGGAATACAATTCAACCAAATGAGTAAATTTTGACAGATCAAATCAGGGCAAAACAACGAGTCAACTTCTATCCAAGTCAAAGAGTTTGCAAAAAGTCAAAGGCAACAAAACCTGTCAAAGGGAGGGAGTACTAAACTGGCCGACGAATCCCACAAATCAGCTAACAGACGTGCTCATAAATTGGCACCCCTAAATCGCTAATGGCACTCCACGTAACTCCGACACATGGAATCTAACGACGACGTACAACAGTGGTTATAGCGACCATAACATGGAAAAGTACTAGTGAAATACCTTCCCTTCTAGAACCACAAGGCGGTAGAGAGACGGAATCTGCTGCATGTGAAACCCCAACGACTCCCACGAGTCGGCTTTGAGCGCCAAAAGCGCGGACTGGGACACTTTCCACGCCGACACGCTCTCTCCGGCGGCGATCACATCCCGGCGAGCCTTCGCGACGGCGCCGTTCATCATGCCGATGGCTTCGTGGACGCTCGGCCGGGGAGGAGAAGGAGGAGGCGGCGAGGCGGGAAACGGACGGTGCGGAGTGAAATTAGGGTCGAAGGTGTTTGGGAAATGGCGGTGCTGCAGGTTGTGGTGGTTGAGAGGTGGCGGTGGCGGTGGTGCTGCCCTGCCGCGGCCGCCGGGGGGGCGGTAGCGTGAGGACATTGTTGTGGAGTGGAGTGGAGTGGAGTGGACAGGACAGTGTGCTTAGTTGAGAAGGAAAGAATCTGTGCGAAGTCTTTGCAATACCCGAAGTCTTTGTTTAGTCTAGTTTAGTGCAGGACGGAAAGGAAAAGTGAGCGGGCATTGATTTTGAAACAGCGTAAAGACAAAAGGTCGGGATTCTTGGATGGTGCCACGGGACAATGTTGTGGCCCCACCAAACTTCTTCTCATTTTCAGGTTGACGACACTAATCATTACGATCTTCTACGGACGCTTTCTTTAGTTGTGTATATTTATGTACGGACGCTTTCTTATTTGTTAAAAAAAAAATTCAAAGAGAGAAATGGTGATATATACCGACTTGATGAAATTCGAGCATTATTCAGTAAAGAATAAATTTATGAAGGAAAAAATACAACATATAAATAGGAAAACTGAATGAAAATCTCATCCAAATGAGTAAAGATAATAAGATAGATACGATATCAAATACGACAGTATAAGAAATCGCCTTAGGAGACTTCATCCAAGCACTGCATAGAGATTTGAGTGTGAGGCGATGTAGTCTATACATGAGCTAACCACTCCTGTTGAATATCTTTACCACAATACTGATGAAAGCTGCAATACACACAACTTCTCCTGGGCAATATGCATACAATGCAATTTACTGCAGTTAATCGTCTTCTTAGACAAAATTTCGACATAAAACACTTATATGAAAGCTTTATCCTTTATGTGTGTTAAGAATTTTAAGTAAAAGAGTACGAAAATAATATGCAAATACTTAAGAGTAAACATCCATTGTATAGCACTTAGTATGGCAAAAGCAGTCGCACAATCACTATCTGTAGTTAGAGTAGCATCAATTGAACCCATATCAATTTTTTTTATAAAAAAAAAAGAGCCTATTCCATACATATGCCTGCAATCATCACCATTCTAGCATTTGATTGCAATCCGCGCAGAACTCGGAGAATGTCATAATGGAATATGCATTGCTATTAGAAAAATGAAAAGGATTAATTCGAGAGGCAAAAATCCACAAAACCAGAATCTCGAATTGTGCAACTAGGAACATCGTGGATCTGAACTTCTGGGGCACAGATTTGAAAGTATCTAGTAGCAAGTATATTTCTAAAAATTTTGACCCCGGCAACAATTAGAAGTATACAAACTTACAAGCTAATTACATCTGATGACTTGTTATACGATTAATATTTTCAAAAGTTGTTGCAATAAACTAACTATCTCTTTACGTATTTTAGATTCACTCACACTTTTTGTTTATCGTCCTAAAACCTTTGATACACATGTTCTTCCTCCCAATTCACCCTTATCACTAATAGTAAGCTATACTTTCTTTATGTATTTGCAGGTGGAGAGATCATAGATAATACATATCATCTTCATAAAAAATCCATGTACTATTGTCCATGTCATCCCTGTATTCTTATAATTAAAGACTTGAGTAAAACAAATTGATAGTGGTGGCAGCTAAATTGTAGGAGATATGTTTTTTTTTTTTTTGTTGGTCAAAACACAGGAGTATATTAAAAACAGCAAAACGTACAAACCAGTTCATTTTCATCCATGAACAAAAGGAGGGGGTATGGATGAAATGGGAACATGGCCAGAAAACTGGTGGGCATCAGCCCATGCCGCTAAGTTATGAGCCGCACTATTAGCGGCTCTGTTAACTTTACAAAAATCCCAGCAGATGAATAATTCCAGCTTTTTCCTTGCTTCCTCAATTATTGCAAAACAGCTCCAGTGTGGAGTGGAGTCATGATCCTTCAGCCAGTCAACCACCATTTGTGCGTCACCTTAAAAAATAATGTGGGTACACTTCATCCGTGAGGCTATTTCTATGGCAAGCAAAGCAGTCATAGCTTCTGCAATTACAGGTTCTCTTTCATTTGTAACTTTTGTTTCTGCCGCAATCGCCATGCCATTCTGATCCCAGAGGATCGCCGCTTGGAAAGATTGAGATATACGAATTGCAGCATCCAAGTTAACTTTAAACCATTGGCCCGGAGGAGGTTGCCATGCCCTTGAAGATTGGGTGCTTAATTTGGGGGTTAAGAGAGCCATGACCTGACGATTGAAAGCCAATATGACCTTTTTACCTATATCAGAAGCATTTGGAACACTCCCCCTGAAAAATTGTTGATTCCTGCTCATCCACACATGTTCCATAGCAATTTTCAGAGTTAAAAGCCATTGAGGAAGAGAGAATGGATTCAAGCCAGGGAGGAGGGCTTGGACTATGCGGAGGTTGAGGGACCAGGGTAGGAGGTCTGAACCCATCAGGAGAAATCATCCAGATTGAACGCATAAGCGGGCATTGGAGGAATAAATGCGTCAATGATTCTTCGTTCGACTCACACAGGGGACAACATATATCAATGTTTGGAAAATAAGCTTGGATTTTGATTCTTATGGGCAAAATATTCCAAGCAATCTTCCACAAAAAAATCTTATGGCGCTCACTCAGGTTCGCTCGCCACAAGGATTTCCAGAAGGTTTGAGATCCATCACTAGTCGAAAGGAACCTATTGGAATTGGCGCAGATATAGGCCGATTTCGTCTAGAATTTACCACTTTGTGAAGGCGTCTGGCTAAGAAATCCTGGGGTTTAGAGGGTGAAATTCTTATCTTGAGGATTTCACGGATGGTATTTTCTGAGAAGATGCTCTGCAATTTCGTTAGGTTCCAAGAAAGGGTGAGAGGATCTAAGAGGGAAGACACTTTGGTATCACCAGGAGATACCTCCGTCGCACAATGAGCTTTGAAGTCCTGAGATGGAGGAATCCAAGGATCATGTCTAAAGTCAATTTTCTCTCCATTCCCCACTACAAAGCAAGTGCCTTTCTTCACTAAGGGTATGCTTGCGCATATTCCTTTCCATAACCATGATGCCGATTTTGGTGGGCTGTGCTCCATAAATGGAATTCCTTTCAAGTACTTTGCCTCCATAATTTGCACCCAGAGCTTTTGAGATGAGGTAGACATTGTTAAGCCCAACTTGGCAAATAGCGCTTTATTGAATTCCTTCATTATTTTAAAACCCATTCCTCCTTGAGCTTTCGGGGAACAGAGGGAAATCCATGCCTTTGGATAGAATCCGTGATTCTGGGAATCTTGGTGTCCCCACCAAAATTTTCGTAACGCTCCATCAATATTATCACAGATTTTGGATGGAAGAACAAAAGTGGACATGGTGTAAGTAGGAATCGCCATTGCCACGGCCTTGATAAGAGTCCCGCGTCCCGCTTGAGAAAGGCATTTAGCTTTCCACCCGCTAAGTCTCCGGCTGAGTCTTTCCACAATTGTTGCAAACAATTGTTTCTTGTTTTGATGAGAAAACATCGGTAGCCCCAGGTATTTTTCTTTGGGTGAAGCTTTCCTAATTTGTAACTTGCTGCAAATTTCTCGGGTGGTATTCGGCTGGACATTCTTGCTAAAGAAAATGCGGGACTTGCTTCTATTTATGGTTAGGCCTGACCATTCCTCAAACTTTTTAAGACATGTTATTGTAGCATCTGCTTTCGAATTGTTTGCCCTGTAGAAAATTAGCAAATCATCAGCAAAGAGGAGATGTGACACTGTTGGGCTGCCTCTACTTACTTTTATGCCATGAAGACTCTTTTGATTTTCTTCTCTAAGAATAAGGCGAGTAAGGACTTCGGCTCCCAACATAAAGAGGAAAGGCGAGATAGGATCTCCTTGACGAATTCCCCGCAAAGGCTTGATAAAATCACTCGGCACACCATTGATAAGAGTTGAGAGGGAAGTGGTAATAATGCATTGCTCGACCCAACCAATCCACTTGTCATCAAAGCCAAAGTTTTTCAGCACTAGCAAGATGAAGGGCCATTCCAGTTTATCGTAGGCCTTTTCCATATCAATTTTGATAGCCATGAGTTCATTTTTTTCCTTTTTTTCCCCTCATCGTGTGCCAAAGTTCCTAAACCAAGAGGCTGTTGTCAATGATAAGGCGGTTGGGAACAAAAGCTGCTTAAAGCAGGGAAATAATAGTGTGAAGGATCGATCGGAGTCTTGAGGCCATGATTTTCGAGATGATTTTGTAAGAGAGATTGCACAAGCTGATGGGCCGATACTGTGTAACTGAAGTAGGGCTGTCTTATTTGGGAATGAGAGCAATATGGGTATGGTTTTGCTCCTTAAGAAGGAATCCGGAAGAGAAGAAGGACGTGACGCTGTTTATGACAACTCTCTTGATGGTTTTCTAGTAGGCTTTGTAGAACAATGTCGTCATTCCATCAGGTCTCGGTGCCTTGTTGGATCTCATAAGGTTAATAGCTTCGCTTATCTCCTGTTCAGATGGAATTGCACATAACATTCGATTGTCCTCCTCTGACACCGACGGGAGTATTAAGCCTTCGAGATCTGGTGGGATAGCAGGATTAGCAGAGGTGTACATCTGAGTGAAGTAATCAGATAAGCATTTTCCTATTTCATTTCTATCAGTGACCCAGTTGCCTTCATGTTTGATATAGTCCAAGGCATTGCGTCTTCTTCGGATAATGGTTGTAAGGTGGAAAAACTGTGTATTACGGTCTCCCTCTGTAATCTTCTGGTGACGTGATCTGTCCCACCAAATTGTTTCTTCTCTTTGGAGTTCCTCATCAAGAGCCAATTGCAGATTTTGCTCTTGGACCAAATTTCTAATGGTTGGGTCAGCCTTCTGGGTTTGATCAATGGCTTCAGAAAGCACTTTTATCTTGGTCTGTATATGCCCGAAATGAGTGCGATTCCATGAGTTTAGAGCCTTCCTTGTGTTCTTTATTTTTTGACAAAGGATAAAAGGTGGTGAGCCCTAAGTTGGTTGATTCCATGCATGTTTAACCACCAGGCCACATGTACTGTCATGGATCCAGCATGATAAGAATTTGAAGGGCTTAGGTCCCGATTGGTTGCTACCTGCAGTGTTAAGAGATATCGGATTATGGCCAGACAAGATGGCTGGGAGATGCTGGATGGTAGCATTGGGGAATAGGATGCGCCACTGTGGATTGCCAAGGCCTCTGTCCAGTCTCTCACGAATATTAGCCTGAAGCGGCCGCTTGTTCGTCCAAGTGTATGGGTTGCCCGAGAACCCGAGATCAACAAGACCTTTTTCACGCATCACCGAAGGAAAGCCTCCATGAGAGGGGGATGCATAAGGTCTACCACCCCTTTTGTCACTGATAGCCAAAATCTCATTAAAGTCACATATTCCTAACTAGGGCCCTGTAAAAGAGTCAATCATCTTTGAAAGATTATTCCAGAACATCAGTTTCTGGTGACGGTAGGGAGGGCCATAGATCGCTATAATCATCCATGGTGTATCTGTGGGATCGGAAAAGACTAATCCACTAATGATATTAGCTGAAGTTGAGACTATTTCTAAATCAACTCCTAGCTTCCAAGCTAGGCAAAGGTCACCTGCTGAATGATCAGGATCAAAATACTGGTGGTACTGAAAGCCAAGAGAGGAGATGAGGGGGGTTAAGGAAGAAGAAGAAATCTTGGTTTCAGATAGGAAGAGAATATCTGGGATGGAATTTCGGACAAGCCGGCGTAGGGCCCGGACTTTTTTCAAAGAACCGAGTCCCCGACAATTGAACGATGTAACTATCATGGTGGTGGTGGATGGAGGTTGGAACCTCCTTCCATCTGCTAAGGGATGGTAGCATAAGATAGAGCATTTGGTATGGTCGGAGTGGTGCAAAGATTCTGTAGCCGAGCTTTCTGTTTGAGATAAAGGTGTTTTCTAGGAATTTTGGTGTTGGACTGGCTTGGTTTTTTGGTGGGGAAAGAGGTTTGGATAGGCTGGATATGTAAGAGATTTGGGGTTGGGCTTGGACAGGGGAGATCAAGGTTGGGCCTTAACTTCTTGTGGGGCGAGGTTGGGCTTAAGGTGGATTTTCTTTTAAGATTAGGGTGACATGAGCAAAGGCTTTGGTTTTGGGCTTCACAACAGGCGGGTTGGTCTACACAAAGAATGGGCTTTACAGGTGACGACACAATAAGGGGAGTGAGATGGTTATAACTAACCAGCGAGGGTGGGGCTCCGACAAGAGGGTCAATTTTGTTCTGAGAGAGAGGCTGGAAAGGTTGTTCTGGTATGTGAGGTTTAGACGGCAAAGGAGATAGGGTGGCTGATGGGATGGTAGATGGAGGGTGGAAGCTTGTTGTCAGAGGAGAATCAGAGTTGCAGGTACGATTAGCTCGGCTGATTGTCTCGGGATGCGGGTCATGATCAGAAATAGCACTGTTTTCCTTTTGCCGCTTCATCGGCGGCGAACTTTCTCATGTGCTGCTTGATGGGTGTTCAATTACTCTTGGCTTCCAATTCTGATATTGAGAAATAGGAGTATGATTCCAGAAACTTGCATACTCAGCACGAATCAACAGGTTGTAAGGTCTTTGTTCTCCTGCAATCTCCCAATTTGCTGATGGGTCTTTTGATCGAAAACACCATTTCTGCACATGCCCGAGATGACCACAACCAAAGCAAAAATTGGGTAATTTCTCATAACAAAATTGGATCCATGAGTCTGTAGGTCCCTAAGTACACCTAGAGGGGGGTGAATAGGTGTTTTTCAACTTAAAGTATGAATATAAAAATTAAGATTACAACGTAAAGACGGATACAGCAATAACAAGATTAACACAGAGATTTATACTGGTTCGGCCCCACCAGCCTACGTCCAGTCCTCGAGCACTCCACACAAGGGAGACCTACTCGAGCCTTTCACTAAACCAGCTAGCTTCGGGTGCTAGCTCAAACCTCAGTACAATATCCGAAACCCTTCCTAGGTTTCCAACAGATTACAAATGAAAAGAGATTACAATTTGAGTACTATAAACAGGCTCCTTCTTGAGCAGAATATACAATGAAAGTTTTAAAGCTAAGCCTTCTTAGGTGGGAAGATCTAAATTCTTTCAAGAACAAAACCAAGAAGCTTACACAGAACTTTTTCTAAAGTGAACTCACTCAAAAGATAATTGATAAGAACAAGAGATTGAGATGAGAGAGTTTTTCAGAGTGAAAATTTGCGCGAGAGAAAAGGTAATAAATGCGCTAACAGATTCCCTATTTATACAGGAAGGAAATAGAGGACTGTTAGGTAGAGAAGCCAAACAAGAAGGATTCGACTAAAACATTTTAGCTTCGACTGAAAGTCTTGGCTTCGACTGAAAGTCTTGCCTTCGACTGAAATGTTTTGCTTCGACTGAAACATTTGACTTCGACTGAAAGTCTTAGCTTCGACTGAAAGATTTTGACTTCGAC
This sequence comes from Escallonia rubra, assembly GCA_033065855.1. NCBI lineage: Eukaryota > Viridiplantae > Streptophyta > Magnoliopsida > Escalloniales > Escalloniaceae > Escallonia > Escallonia rubra. The sequence goes on from JAVXUO010002717.1 coordinate 768,563, forward strand.
TAAAATGTTTTGCTTCGACTAAAAGATTTTGACTTCGACTAAAATGTTTTGCTTCGACTGAAATGTTTTGCTTTGACTGAAACATTTGACTTCGACTGAAAGTCTTAGCTTCGACTGAAAGTCTTAGCTTCGACTAAAAGATTTTGACTTCGATTAAAAAGTTTTGCTTCGACTAAAAGATTTTGACTTCGACTAAAATGTTTTGCTTCGACTGAAAAGTTTTGCTTCGACTGAAAGTCTTAGCTTCGACTCAAATGCTTGACTTCGACTAAAAACACTTGGCTTCGTTCTTTACTAGAATTTCTGTCAGATCCTTTAAGAAAGGCTTTTTAAAGAAAAGACTAAACAAGAAATATACTTTTGAGATCTTGAATCTTTCTCTGTGTAGTCCAAAGCTTGAGTCCAAAGTCTTTGTCATCCATTGTCAAGGTCGTGCAAAGTCTGTCAATCTCTGTCATCCATGTCAAGATTATGTCTTTGTTTGATTAAGATAAAACCTGAAATGTTTTACCTTTAGTAATATTGTCAGATTAAAGTTTAGATAAGTTAAGTCCGAAATCATCAAAATCAACAAGTCAACAATCTCCCCCTTTTTGATGATGACAATATTAAAAGACATACTCCCCCTTAATCAGATAACCATCGCATAAAAGAATAATAGAAAGAGCATCTTTAAATAATTAACAGATTTAATACAGATGCATAAAGAAGAACGATAGATTAATACATGTTCTCCCCCTTTGTCAAAGCAAAAAGTGGGGGCATCCAGGGCAACAAAGAATGAATAAAGAAAAACTAGGGCCGACGGCGGCGAGAACCTTGGGCAGAGGATGAGGGATCATTGGGCGGTGGAGCAGACTGACGAGTACGGGGCGCAGCAGCAGGCGGCGGATCTGTGGTGGGTACTTCAACTACTTCAACAACGCGAGGAGAGCGCGGCGGCGGAGGATTGTAAGGAAGATGCGGGTTGAAGAACCATTCTTCCCCGTAGTTGCCAGTATGGTGAGAGGGAAAGATATCTGGACGAGTCACCCGAAAGCCATGCGCCTGATCGAAAGTCTGATGAGCCAAATAACGGTTCTGTTCAGTCAGTATGCTCGTCGTGAGATGGGCCTGGCGACGATGATCCTGAAGGGCAACCTCTTGCTGATGGTGAAGGTCATGCTGCATCCGTGTCAGAGTTTCAAGAATGGGGGTTTGATTGAGAGGGAGAGAGGTAAGATTAGCAGTAAGGTCATTTAGGAGGTTGTGAAAATCTATTTGGTTGGAAAGGAGCTGGGCGGAAGAATGTTGAACCGACTGCTGAAGAGCAGCAAGCTCTTGAAGAAGAATGGTGTGGTTATTGGTCACAGAAGCAGCAAGGGTGGTTTGGGATTCGAGAATGAGCTGAATCGAGGTGGAGATGCGAGAAAGGGTGTCAGAGAGGTCGGGATGATCAGAAGTGAGAAATTCATCAAAATCAAGATTTGAAAAATCGTTTAGAGGGCTGGTGAAGAAAGGATCAGCAGGGTGAGGAGGAGCTGAGGTGGAAGGGTCAGTAGGAGCAGGAGGTATGAACGGAGGAGAAGGAGGTGGAGGTGGTGAAACAGGTGGGATGGAAGCAGAAGAGGGGGTTGAGGGAATTTCAGGAGCAGGGAAGGGAACAGGAATGGAAGCTGGGACAGACTGGGAAGGGCGTTCAAGCAGGACAGTGTTGGAGGAGAGATCGGAGCGGATGGTGAAGCCTGCGCGACGAAGAGAAGTTTCATCGAGCACATGATGACTCGGAAGAGGGATTCGTTCCGAGTTAGAGTTAGGCAAGGGAACATTAAAATGTTCAAAGACTCGAGTCAAAAGAAGGCCAAAAGGAAGGTTAGCAGAAGATTTGTTTTTGCGGGCATTCATGACAAGCATGATAATGCCGGCAATGTTTAACGGTGAGCCTCGAATAAAATGAGTGAGAAGAATAATGTCTAAATAGGAGAAAGTGGCATAGGAGCCAGAACGGGCCGAAAGATTGTAACAGAGAATAAGGTGGAGAACGCGGTAAAGAGGGGACATGTCACTTAAATTGGGTTTACGGGGATGAGTTATAGATGGGTCCCCTAAGAGTGTTTGGGTCTGTTGGAGTGGGGTAAAGGAACTGGTGGTACACCAAGTGTTCGCAGTGAAAACGAGAGTAGAAGATTGATTGACAAAACCGAAAATGTGGGCCAAAGTGGTGGCATCTAGACGAATGTGGACCCCATTCACATACGAGGTCAGAAAGGTAGGGGGTTGGGCATCAAAGTGCAAATTGGAGTAGAACATGCGCACCAGAGCAGGATAATAAGTGGAGGGGGGAGAGAGAATGGAGAGACAGCCCATTCGCTCAAACAGAGCGGTAACACCAAGTTGAGTCATGAGATTGACGTCACTTGGGCGACCGGGGATGACTTCCCGATTGACGAAAAGGGTATAATATGTAAGTTGGTCTTCGGGAGTAGGAAAGAAATGGGGAATGTGAAGGATATCGGAAGATGAAGTGTATGGGCAAGTTGGGGGTGGGCAGGATGGTGGAGGGGCAGACGAAGAAGAGGCATGGGGAGGAGGAGGAGGAACTACAGTACCTGAAGAGGACGGTGCTGATGACGGAGGGACAGTTGCGGAGGTCGTACGGCGTGAAGCAGCGGTGGATGCTTGACGGGTACGAGGACGGGTGGTCGGCGGTGGAGCAGCGACAGCGGCAGGCGCATCATTGGTAGAGGGTGGAGACCCATCGATTTCTTCGTCAGATTGAATAATGTAGCGACGACGACTTTGATTTCGTTGGTTGGAGGCCATGTGGGTCCTTGGAGTGACAGATGGACAAGAGACAAGAGAGAAACAGAAGGGAAAGTGACAGACACAGTAAAAAAAAAAGGAAACAGTAAAAGGTGAAAGTGAAAAAGGTGGCATATAAATAGGCAGAGAGGTTGAGTCGACTGAAAGGGTTTTAGTCGACTGAAGGTGGACATTTGAGTCGACTGAACTTCGACTTTTAGTCGACTGAAAGGAGTTGAGTCGACTGAAACTTGACTTTTAGTCGACTGAAAAGGGGACGATTAGTCGACTGAACTTCGACTTTTAGTCGACTGAAAGGGGTTGAGTCGACTGAAACTTGACTTTTAGTCGACTGAAAAGGAGACGATTAGTCGACTGAACTTCGACTTTTAGTCGACTGAAAGGGGTTGAGTCGACTGAAACTTGACTTTTAGTCGACTGAAAGGGGACGATAAGTCGACTGAAAGGGAATTTTTTTAGACAGCTAAAAAGTTAGCTGAGCAAAAACTAACTAAGATCACACATTCCCAAACGACGACGGAGAGAACAGAAAGATGATTCAGCTAAAGGTTTTGTAAAGATATCGGCGAGCTGATCTTCAGAGCCAACTTTCTTAAGTTCAATTAACCCCTTTTGAACATTGTCGCGAAGAAAGTGATGACGAATATCTATGTGCTTAGTGCGTGAGTGTTGGACAGGATTTTTACTAATATCTATAGCACTGCTACTGTCGCACATAATAGGAATAAGCGCTAAAGAGACACCAAAATCTTGTAAAGTTTGACGCATCCATAAAACTTGGGCACAACAGCTTCCAGCTGCAACATATTCCGCTTCGGCGGTGGATAGAGCCACATATGTCTGTTTCTTACTGTGCCATGAAACTAAAGCATCTCCGAGAAACTGACAAGTACCACTAGTACTTTTACGATCAACAAGACAGCCCGCATAATCAGAATCAGAAAAGCCAACTAGATCTATTGAAGAATTACGAGGATACCAGAGACCTAAGTTTAGAGTACCAGAGAGATATTTAAAAATGCGTTTAACTGCAGATAAATGAGATTCTTTGGGACAGGCTTGAAAACGGGCACAGATGCAAACACTAAACATAATGTCAGGTCTAGATGCAGTAAGATAAAGTAAACTGCCAATCATACCACGAAAAAGTTTACTGTCGACATCTTTACCATTTTCATCTTTGATAAGATTGACGCTGGGAGAAATAGGAGTACCTCGAGGTTTAGCATTTTCCAAGCCAAACCTTTTCAAAAGTTCTCGAGTATACTTAGACTGATTGATAAAAATTCCTTCTTTGGACTGCTTGATTTGAAGTCCAAGAAAAAAATGTAAGTTCACCCATCATGCTCATCTCAAATTCCCTGCGCATATTCTCGGCAAATTCTTGACATAGATCATTGTTAGTGGCACCAAAAATAATGTCATCAACATATATTTGAACTATTAAAATATGGGAACTACGAGTTTTTGTAAAAAGAGTAGTATCGACTTTGCCACGAGAGAAACCATGATCAATGAGGAAGCTGCTGAGACGATCGTACCAAGCTCGAGGAGCTTGTTTAAGACCGTACAAAGCCTTTTTCAATTTAAAGACATGATTAGGGTATTTTTCATTTTCAAAACCGGGAGGTTGTTTAACAAAAACTTCCTCCTGTATTACCCCATTCAAGAAAGCACTTTTCACGTCCATTTGAAAAAGTTTGAAGTTCAAATGACATGAGAATGCCAAAAGAATACGGATAGCTTCAAGTCGTGCAACAGGGGCAAAGGTTTCATCAAAATCAACCCCTTCGACTTGATTGTATCCTTGAGCAACTAGTCTAGCTTTGTTACGAACAATATGGCCATCTTCATCAAGTTTGTTTCGAAAAACCCACTTGGTTCCAATGACCTTTTGTTGAACAGGAGCCGGAACTAGTGTCCAAACTTCGCTTCGCTCAAATTGATTCAATTCATCTTGCATGGCAAGAATCCACTCAGAATCATTTAGAGCCTCTGAAATGTTTTTAGGCTCTATTTGAGAAAGAAAAGCAAAATCCTTACAGAAGAGATTTACCGTAGACCGAGTTGTAACTCCGCGTTCCACATTGCCTATAACTTGTTCTAATGGATGACTAGAAGAATATTTCCAACTTTTTGGAAGTGGCAGAGTTTCATCGTTATTGTTGTGAGAAGTTGAACACTCCCCCTCAGTTGAGGAGACGTTAAGATTGTTGTTCAAATCCATGGAGAGTTCTTCATCATCATCACCTGCAATCTTACTCGATTTTTCAACATTAGATTCTTCAAATACAACATGCATAGATTCTTCAATGGTCATAGACTTGCGGTTATAAATTCTATATGCTCTACTCTTTAGTGAATAACCAAGAAATATTCCCTCGTCAGACTTCGCATCGAACTTTCCTAAATTCTCACGATTGTTCAAAATAAAACATTTGCAACCGAAAACCCTGAAATAATCGATTTTTGGTTTTCGATTAGAGAACAGTTCGTAAGGAGTTTTATCAAGAATTGGTCTGATGAGTACTCTATTCAACACGTAACAGGAAGTGCTGACGGCTTCTGCCCAAAAATATTTTGGCAAAGAGTTTTCCTGAAGCATAGTTCTGGCCATTTCTTGAAGAGTACGATTCTTTCTCTCAACAACTCCATTTTGTTGGGGTGTCCGAGGGGCAGAAAACTCATGTGAAATGCCATTTTGAATACAAAAAGGGATAAAGTCTTTTTCAAATTCACCGCCATGATCACTTCGAATTTTGACAAGCTTCAACTCCTTCTCATTTTGAAGCTGTTTAACAAGACTGAAATTTTTTTCAAACGCTTCATCTTTACGAGTTAAAAAAAGAACCCAGGTGTATCTTGAAAAATCGTCAACAATGACGAAGGCATAAAATTTTCCACCAAGGCTAGCATTTCTAGTAGGGCCAAAAAGATCTAAATGAAAGAGTTGAAGAGGACGAGAGGTTGAAACAACATTTTTGGCTTGAAAAGAAGTTTTTGACTGTTTACCATATTGACAGGCATCACAGATTTTATCCTTGATAAACCTCAAATTTGGTAAGCCTCTGACAAGATCTTTCGAGAGAAGTTTCTTGATTAGATCCATGTGAACATGACCTAATCTACGATGCCACAACCAAATATCATTGTGCTGAACAGAAAGACATACTTCACGGGAATGGTCAGATGCATCAAAAGATAGAGTATAAATGTTACCATCTCTTTTACCGATCAGCGTACTCCCATCCGAGGCATGACTGATAAGACATTTTTCGCCTTCAAACTGAACTTTGTGTCCACTATCGATTAGTTGACTGATACTTATCAAATTAAACTTTAAACCGTCAACTAAAGATACGTTGTCAATAGAAATGGAGCCGGTGCCAATTTTACCTTTACCGATGATCTTACCATTTGAGTTGTCTCCAAAAGTAACAAGCCCGCCATTTTTCGGAGTGATGTGAGAGAAAAGAGAACGATCACCTGTCATATGTCTTGAACAACCGCTGTCGAGAATCCATTTGTTGCAGTCTACCCTTGCTTTCAAGCATACCTACAACAGATTCTGGTTTCGTTCCTTTAGGTACCCACACTTTCTTGGGTCCTGGAAGATTAGATAAAGAAGATTTTGGCACCCATACATGTTTCATTTTCTTCTTAGTAAAAGAAGGAGATGACTGTTTTTTAATAAGATTAAGAGGACAATTTTTAACTAAATGTCCCTTTTTGTTACAAACAGTACAGAGAGTGAATGGTGAGCAGGAAACTAAGCTTTTGTTAAAGAAATTTTTGTAGTCTTTTTGCTTCTTTGAAGGATCATAACCAATTCCACTTTTCTGAAAGACACATCTTTGTTTTCCCAAAAGAATATCCAAATTCTCTCTTCCTTGTGTAAATTTTGAAAGAGTAAAATTGAGGTCTTCAATCTCCTTTTCTAAATTTATTTTTTGTGTAGTCATATCCTCCAGTTGAGATTTTAAAGATTCATTTTCAACTGGAACTTTGATTTCAGAATGCTCAAGAAAATTTTCTTTCTTAAAAGCATTTACATTATTTTTTAAAGAAACATTTTCAGAAATATAAAATTTAATTTTTTCTTGCAACTCTTCCTTTTCGTCTTCCAACTCTTCAACAGTATTTATCAAAGAAAAAGCCTTATTTTTTAGATCTGTATTTTTAATTTTCAACTTTTCATAATTTTTACTGAGTTCGAGAAAAGCTGACTGAAGTTCGTTAAGATGTTGTTCCGGGGTTACCTTGAGATCATCATCGTTTGCCATGAAGCAGAGTTGAGCTACGTCCTCATCCTCGCTTCCTTCCTTATCGCTTTCATCAGAGTCATCCCAAGTTAGCAGTGCTTTCCTTGATTTGAACTTCTTCTCCTTTAAGTCTCGACTGTTGCTGTTGCTGTTGGCGGTCTTGTTTCTGAGTTGAGGACAGTATTTCTTTATATGCCCAGTTCTGCCGCATTCGTAACAGGCGTCAGAATTTTCCCTTACATTCCAATCACTATTATTTCTTTGATGTGATTGGTTTGTTGGATTTCTCCTGAACATCCCATCTCTCTTGTTTGCGAGAAACTTCTTGAACTTCCGAGTGATGAGAGCCATTTCAGGATCAGAATCGTCACTGCTTTCCATCGGCTCATGAGAAGTCTCAGCTTTAAGAGCTAAGTTCTTCTTCTTGGAGGTGGTTTCTTCTTCGTCATGAATTTTCATCGTGATTTCATGAGTCATTAAAGAGCCCACCAATTCTTCAAGCTTCAGCACATTCAAGTCCTTCGCCTCTTGAATGGCTGTGAGTTTTGCTTCCCATCTTTTTGGGAGAGATCTGAGAACTTTTCGGACAACTTCATTTTCTGGGTAAGTTTTACCCAAAAGTCTCAGCCCATTGATAATGAGAGTGAATCTGGAGTACATCTCATTTATGGACTCGTGCTCCTTCATCTTGAAGGCCTCGTATTGCTGGACCAACATGTTGATTTTGGTCTCTTTTACCTGATTTGTTCCTTCATGAGTAACCTCCAATAATCTCCACATTTCTCTAGCAGTCTCACAAGCTGAGACTCGATTGTACTCATTTATGTCGAGGCCACAACTGATAATGTTCTTGGCTTTATCATCCATGGAGAAGAGCTGGGCCTCATGATTATCCATTTCAAGAATTCCTTTCGGAATCTTGCTTCCATCCGGTCCATCCTTCATAGGAATTATAGGACCATTTTCAACAACGTACCATACGTGAATATCCTGCCTCAGAAAGTTCCTCATGCGATTTTTCCAGTAGCTGTAGTTGTCATTTTTCAACAATGGTGGTCTGGTGGTTGCTGATCCTTCTTCCATAACACGATCTTTTGCTCTTGACGATTAAGTCACAGAAGAATTTCAGAGCACAAGGCTCTGATACCACTTGTAGGTCCCTAAGTACACCTAGAGGGGGGTGAATAGGTGTTTTTCAACTTAAAGTATGAATATAAAAATTAAGATTACAACGTAAAGACGGATACAGCAATAACAAGATTAACACAGAGATTTATACTGGTTCGGCCCCACCAGCCTACGTCCAGTCCTCGAGCACTCCACACAAGGGAGACCTACTCGAGCCTTTCACTAAACCAGCTAGCTTCGGGTGCTAGCTCAAACCTCAGTACAATATCCGAAACCCTTCCTAGGTTTCCAACAGATTACAAATGAAAAGAGATTACAATTTGAGTACTATAAACAGGCTCCTTCTTGAGCAGAATATACAATGAAAGTTTTAAAGCTAAGCCTTCTTAGGTGGGAAGATCTAAATTCTTTCAAGAACAAAACCAAGAAGCTTACACAGAACTTTTTCTAAAGTGAACTCACTCAAAAGATAATTGATAAGAACAAGAGATTGAGATGAGAGAGTTTTTCAGAGTGAAAATTTGCGCGAGAGAAAAAGGTAATAAATGCGCTAACAGATTCCCTATTTATACAGGAAGGAAATAGAGGACTGTTAGGTAGAGAAGCCAAACAAGAAGGATTCGACTAAAACATTTTAGCTTCGACTGAAAGTCTTGGCTTCGACTGAAAGTCTTGGCTTCGACTGAAAGTCTTGCCTTCGACTGAAATGTTTTGCTTCGACTGAAACATTTGACTTCGACTGAAAGTCTTAGCTTCGACTGAAAGTCTTAGCTTCGACTGAAAGATTTTGACTTCGACTAAAATGTTTTGCTTCGACTAAAAGATTTTGACTTCGACTAAAATGTTTTGCTTCGACTGAAATGTTTTGCTTCGACTGAAACATTTGACTTCGACTGAAAGTCTTAGCTTCGACTAAAAGATTTTGACTTCGATTAAAAAGTTTTGCTTCGACTAAAAGATTTTGACTTCGACTAAAATGTTTTGCTTCGACTGAAAAGTTTTGCTTCGACTGAAAGTCTTAGCTTCGACTCAAATGCTTGACTTCGACTAAAAACACTTGGCTTCGTTCTTTACTAGAATTTCTGTCAGATCCTTTAAGAAAGGCTTTTTAAAGAAAAGACTAAACAAGAAATATACTTTTGAGATCTTGAATCTTTCTCTATGTAGTCCAAAGCTTGAGTCCAAAGTCTTTGTCATCCATTGTCAAGGTCGTGCAAAGTCTGTCAATCTCTGTCATCCATGTCAAGATTATGTCTTTGTTTGATTAAGATAAAACCTGAAATGTTTTACCTTTAGTAATATTGTCAGATTAAAGTTTAGATAAGTTAAGTCCGAAATCATCAAAATCAACAAGTCAATAGAGTCATTATCTCCTTCTTTCTTCAAAACAAAACCTTTAGGGAAGGCCTTTTCAATGTCGATATCGATTTTGAGTCTGATAAAGCCTTTTTCCCCAATTCTCCCAAGCATGGATTCTTCAATTTCTAGAGGACTTCCAATTTTGTCTCCAATAATTGCAGCATTTTTCCTTGTCATCTTGTTTGGAGGAAGGCCATAAATTCTGACCCAAAAGGGTGATTTGTTTAAAAGAACTTCCTATAGGGATTTGTCAGGAGGCCATGGCTGTAATGTAAGATGAGTCCCCATAATGGACCATGGTCGTCTATCCAAGATTCTTTGTAAATCTCGCGAGTTGTTGAAGGTAAACAATAATCGATCATCTTGTTCCCTTATTTTGAGGCCAGATGGGGGGTTCCATGCTTTAAGGATTGTGTTCTTGACCCCTGTTATATTGAGAGGCTTATCATTGATGATTTTGCCCACCAGAATGGAAGAGATAGAAGGGTTGGGGACGTCGAGGTCAGATTACAAGCTAAGTGGTTCTAAACTGCATTTCAGGCGGTTGGTTTGATCAATGAGATCATTTATTTCTTGGAGGTTGTGAGGTTGCATTGTGATACAGGGATGGGTTCAGATAGGGAAGAAAAGTCTAGACAGGTGTAACAGTTTGGTGGAAGCAGGATGGGAATGGTGGAAGGACAAAGTGGATGAAAGTTCTACAAGCTAATAAAAGCTTTACCTGAGAAAAGGATGTTCAATGTAATACAGGTAATAAATTCACATGAAGACGTGTAAGAGGATTATACTGACCCAATTGGTAGGCACCATCTATCAGGAGCAGAGGATGAAAACGCCAAACTTACAGGCGTAGATAGAGTTGTAAGTGGAGGACGAATGTTGTAAGTTGGGAGATATGTAAGTATAAAAGATACATGTTGCTTTAAGATTCTTAGTTATGATGTTGAACACAATGTACTCGACTTGCTTACTTTAGACAATTATTTACTCTCGCTTGAATCACGTATTATGTAGTGTGTACTTCATGTGTGTAGATGCTTTTATATAAGTATTTAGTAGCCTACCTGTAGTGGGAGAACATAAGATGTAAAGCGCGTGGGAATTGATTTCGCAAACAGTATAAAGATGAAAGGTCAAGCTTTATGGATGGAACCATGTGGACAAAGTTATGGCTAGCCACACTACTTTCCATTTTGAAGCTGACAAGGTCATCATCAAATACCACAGGTAGTGAGGGAACTGATAATAGTTGATTAATTGGGACTCTTTTTTCTCACTGAAAATTTAAGAAGTAGTGATTACAATGTTACTAAATGTTATTAGGAATGGGCTACTCCAAATAAAAAGTGAAATTATCATCTCCAATATTCATGCACTTTTTACAAATAATGCCCGCATGTGAGCTTATTTTGTAGCAAGATGTGCTTTATTAATCGTTATCGCTCGGTGGTATTGATGAGCTCCACATAACAATTCAACTGCATTTCTTCATATTCAAAACATTTTCCCTTTAGGACCATTTGTAGACATGTGCCTTTGTATCAAACAACTGAATAAGAAGAGAACATCTTGCAGTGATACGGAAATGTTTTGCATGTCCCAAGGGATTCTCTATGCACTTCACAAATTTTCCCATCTTTAGTTACAACTAAATACAAATATTCTTTTCTTGATTCTGAGATACAAGAATAGGTGGACTGGTACTGCAAGCTCTTAAACTAGTTAATCATTGTATGAGTATGATTATGTATTGGAGGAACTATACATTCACTACGGATGCTCAGGAATAAGGTTGTTCATAAAGAGAACGTAACATTACCAGGGTTACAAATAGTGTTCAATCATCATGCATCATGTGTCACCCATGTAAACACGGTTGTAACTTTTTTGCATGCTTCCAAAGCCTTCCGCCAGGCTTTACCTCAACTTTGAAACCCAGTGGGAGAAAGACCTATCAATTTATAAGGAGACTATTAAGAACTAGACAACAATGAGTTTTTCAAACTTTGTATCCAACCAAGATGATGCATCTCTATAGGTAGGACTGCAACTTGGGCGGGTTGGACGTGCCCAAGGGCTAGACCATGCCCAGCCCATTCTAAAAAACTTGTGCCCGGTGTCTAGCCCAGCCCATCTACGGGCCAAATAATATATGCCCATGCCAAGCACATGAAATTATTGGTGGGCACAGGCTAGACATAAGTTGCCCACTGGTTTTCCATGGTTTCATATTAGTTTTTGTTTGCTTAATTTTAGAGCATATTAATTATAATCCAAGTCTATTAATTAGTCGTGAGTTTTTGTTTACTTAATTCCTAAGCATACTAATTACGGTCCAAGTCTACCAATTAGTTATGATAATGAAGAAAAGTATAGTGCAGTCTCAAAATGGATTTAACTATAAACATAAAAACAAAGTTTTAGGACAAAATAAAAGAGAAAGATAAGGGTTTTCAAAATAATCTTATGAAGTTTAGTCTTATAATAAGAAACAAGGGAGAAAAATAGAAGTCTTTAAATGTCTCTAAACACATATGGTTAGAGGATTTTAAAGACTAAAGGAAAAAAAAACATATTTTGTACACGTAGAATTTTCGACAGGCTGGACTTTTCATGGGCTGGGTGGGCTTCGAGAAACCTTTGCTCATGCCCAGCCCATATTGCTTACATGCTAATAATTTTGTATCCGTATCCACCACGGTCACTATAATACTAAGTTCACGCTCACATTTTTACGGGCAGACATGGGTTGCCCAGCCCAATTTGCACCCCCATCTACAGGAAACAGTAGGACTCTAATGTAATACCTTAACTTAATCTAATTATGTGTTAGATTAGTTAAGGGCGTAAATTTTACCGATAGAATTATATTTATTGATAATCAAGTAATTAGAATAAAATGAAGGGCTAATTTGGCTTTGGGGCCAAAGTGTAATTTTATGAAAGTTGAGGGGTTAAAGTGTAATTATGGGAAAGTTGAGGGGCTAAATTGAAATTTTGCAAACAATGGTGATTAGTGGCAAGAAAAGGTGTCTTGTTGTTATGAAGAATTTTGGAGGGTTGGACACCTCCTACTTAAGGGTGACTAGAGAGAGAGAGAGAGAGAGAGAGAGAAGGAATTAAAGAAGAATAGAAAATGAAGAATTTAAAGAAAAATAAGGGAAAGAAAGCAGAAAAGAAAAGGAGAAAATAGATGAGGAAGAACAGAGCAAGCTCGTCAGAGAAAAAAAAGGAAGAAAAGAGAAAAAAAAAGAAAAAGAGGAAGAAGAAAATTGAACCCAAAACATAAGGGTAAACATCGTCTGTGTATTGAATTTCTAGGGTTTATTGTATGTGTTCGTAGTAGGTGTGTGGCATGTTGTGTGTGCGTGAGTGTGATAATGTGTGTGCATGTGTGTGTATCCAGTAGTGTGTGTTGTGTGGTGTATTCTGTATGTGTTTGCCACTGCTACAACAACATCAGTGGTGTAGCGTGTGCAGATGTTAGGGCTACAGAAGGCGACTGTGTGGTGTGCTGTGTAGTGGGTGAGGGTGTTCGGGTGGTGAAGGTGTTGTGGTGGTGAGGTTGCAGTGGTGTGGTGGTGTTGTGAAGATGAGGGATGAGGCTGCCAATCACGGCTAAAATGAGGAAAGGAAAGGGTGTGTGGTCAGGGGCGGAACCAGGAATATTTTTCAGGGGGTGCAAAAATTATATGTCAGTTACCAAATTTTTATTAAAATAATATTAAAAATAAAGTGCACTTATAAAGCATACAAAAAGTATTATTAAGTTTCACGAGAGTCATTAAAGACTCTTTACAAGTACAAAAAAAATACAAATTATACTCCGAGCGTTTACAAGCAAAATTACTAAATTACTATTCGATGAGGCCCCGAAGATTGGTAGCGATTGATAATAGCTTCGTTCCCAATAGTTTTGAAGACATTTTTCTCAATGTAGCAAATCAAACTACCATTCATCTCCCATTCGATTCCGAAGTCGAGTCTTTATTATCTTCATTGCAGGGAAAGCCCTTTCCACAGTAGCAGTTGCAACAGGCAAGAGTAAGACCAATTTTATGAGCAAGTACACCAAAGGATATATCACATTCTTTTTCAACTCAACTAACTTCATAGCAAGTTCATCAATTCCCTTTACATCATAAAGCTCTTCACATGACCGCACATCCATAATATAAGTCTCAAGCTGACTTCCAAGTATCATAAGCTCTATTGGAGAAAAGTCACGTGGATAAAATTGTGCAAAGCGTATCAATTTCTGCTTATTAAAAGCAGAAAAATCATCACTTGGATCGAGGCATGCCATACAAATAAGCAACTCTGTAGTTACCTCATTGAAACGATTATTCAATTCACTGATTTGCAAATCAACAACAGCTAAAAACGTATCAATACGATAGTGATAAAGATTTGTACCTTCTTCAGCATTACATTTTCGCCTCCCCGGGGTTACAAACCTCGCACTCATGTCCAATACTTCAATTTCATGTTTTACACAAAATCCTGAAACCTCTTCCAACAAGCCTTCCCACCCATAATCTCTCAAGCTCTGCAATTGTTGCTTTGTTATGCTTACCAAATTCATTGCATTCACAATGTTTTGATATTTCTTTTGCAATGCTTGTGAAAGTTCGTTCGTTATCCCCAAAATGGTCTTCATCAAATGCATGTTAAAGGCAAAATCATAAGTTGGCACCGTCTTCAGAAGGCACAATGCTTCACCTCTCTGATCATAATCTGTAGCATCGTCAGCAACCTTATTAAGCACGTCTATCACTGAAGCAAACATAAGAATCAAATTCAATTATGCACCAAAATGTGATCCCCAACGGGTCTCTCCTGCTCTTTTGATGCCATGTTCCTGATTTAAACCTCGACCACTTGTAATATCACCATTTGCAAGAGCATGAACAAGATGAAAGGCTTCACTTTCTCGAAGAGCATCTCTTCGTTTGCATGAGACTCCCACGGTGTTTACTACCCTAGTAACCAAATTAAAGAATAATGAAATTTGATTGTGTTTCTTTGCAACAGCTACAAGAGTTAGCTGAAATTGATGAGCAAAACAATGAATATAATAAGCAGTTTCATTCTCCCTTTGAATTAAGGCTTTAAGACCATTGAATTCACCTTGCATATTACTTGCTCCGTCATAGCCTTGTCCATGAACTCTTCAAATACTCAATTCATGCATTGAAAACAAACCATCAATCGCGTTTTTCAGTGATAAGGCAACGGTACTTTCAACATGGACAATACCAATAAAACGTTCAACGACACGTTCTCTTTTGTCCACATATCTCAAAACAACTCCAATTTGCTCTTTGACTGAGACATCACGACACTCGTCAACTAAAATGGAAAATAATTCAGTTTTAATGTCTCCAACAATTGCATCTCTTATTTCTCCAGCAATGGCACTAACAATTCATTTCTGAACTTTTGGTGATGTCAATTTGAGATTCTGAGGCGCATTTGACAGCGTGACTCTTTTCACACTCATTGTGATCCGAAAGGAACTCTAAAAGTTCTAGAAAGTTTCCCTGATTCTCAGATTCGACCAATATGTTCGTCAAACTTTATCTCGAATATTGGGACTATAATCCATAATACTCGGACGCAAGCCAGGATCCGCAATAAGCTCATCAGAGTTGAACTCATCACGAATTCTACTTGAACCCCCGAAATCAACATCTCGATGCACAAAATGAGCCTTGTCCGTTACTGTTAAAGTTGAAGACTGTAGAATACTATCTTGATTAGGCTGCGAGGATTCTGCCAATTTCCCTAGCTTTTTAAAAAATTTATCCATTCTGAAAAAAAAAAAAAAACACACACGCACATTGGAATAAAATCTCAATATCTCAACACAAATTCACATAGTTAAATAATTATACATATTATTATATTAGCATATTACACTAAATTTAACATATTAAACTAAAATATAAATGTTAACATATTATCATATTAAACTAAAATTTACTTATTAAACTAAAATTAAATCATTACCTCATAGAGTCACAACAACTGATGATGAGTTATGATAAGCAGTTGAAGCCACCAATGCAGCTTTTGGTCTAAACTTCCATGTGCCTGCATTAATTTGATAAAAAGAGAGAAAAAAATGAGAATGAGAAATTAAAATATTTCCATTGCCTTAATATTTCACTTTTGTTGCCAACATTATTACTATTTTTTCCTTAATTAGTACTTCTAATTGTGCTTGTACAGTTCTACAAAATTGACACCGAATAATAATGTGCTTATTTAGAGTTATTTTTTAATGTGAACTCTACTTTTGTCACCAATCACCAATTCACCATAATAATTATATAGTGATAACAGTGAAGTCAAGGTGGCTAAAAATGAAGCTCATATTTAATTCTTGTTTAGGGGTTTTATAAGGTTTCATCTTCTTTGTACAGTGTTCAGAACAAAGTTTAACAAATAACAATTATATCTAAGCCTTTTAAGGACTAAGGTGGCCAAAATTCACATAAAATTGTCATTGGTTATTTGGTTAGACATAAGACATCAATGATCAATATAACTATATAAGGTATTCTAGACATTTAGTATAAAATGAAGTAAGTTATTTTCTTTGTTTCTTTATTTATTTTGCATAATTGTACAAATTATTAGAATTTAGAAGCAGACAAGCAGAAGCAGTGAAACAGTATTTTGCAGCATTGACCATTGTACAAAATTTGAGATCAAAAGCAAGAAAGAAATGATAAAAGCTGAAGAGCCTCACACTATTTTTTGTCACTAAATGTCCAGTGACTCAGTGAGGCAGTGGAAGCTGGAAGGGGCCGAAGGGCTTAACTGCTTAAGGCAATAAGGCAGACACACTTATACTTTGCAGCAGGGAGCTGTGAGCTGTGAGCAGTCAGCACTCAGTAGAGCAGCTCAGCTGCCTCAGCAGCCAGTACTCGGAACGGCACTCCCAGGCTCCAGCAGGCAGGCGGCGTCGGCGTCGGCGTCGGCGTCGGCGTGGGACTCGCGGGACTGCGGGAGGTCATCGGCATTCAAGATGACAAGATCTCAGTCTCAGATCTGGTTCTTCAAGGGCGTCGCGGGACTCGCGGGACTGCGGGAGGTCGTCGTCCGGTCACGGGCTCACGGCGTCATTCTGTCGTCCCTCATCATCGTCGAAGCTACTGTCTGAAGGAATGAAGGGGAGTGAAGCCATGAAGGACTGAAGGTCAAGGTGGGTGGGATCTGTCGCCGGTCGGTTCACTGTCCACCGGTCGCCGGTGAGACCGTGAGAGAGAGAGAGAGTCGATTGTGGGTCTCTCGGGGAACGGGGTATCGGGGATTAGGGAACGGGATCTTGGGAACGGCGTCAGTGCGATTCCCAAAAAAAATTATTTTTTTCCCTGAAGTCAGGGGGTGCTTCAGCCCCCCTTGTCCCAACGTGCGTTCGCCCTGTGTGTGGTGTGTTGGGGTAGTGAAGGTGTAGTGGTGTGGTGTAGTTGCAAAGAAGAGGGAGGGGGCTGCCAATCATGGCTGAAAATGAGGAAGGGATGGGTTGTGTGGTGTGCTGTGTTGGGGTGGTAGTGGTGTTGTATGAAGCACTGTTGGGTCGTACGCGGTGCAGTGCTACATGGGGGGAGAGCGTTAGGCAGTGGTGTTGTATGGGTGATTTGTGGGGTTGGGGAATAAAGGGAGAGGTTTTACAGGGGGTTGGGGGCCGGGTAAAATGTAAGGTATAAGAGCATGCTAAGAGTGAATAATCAAGACCCCAAAATGGGTCAGAAGATCAGTTTTTAGCGAGCAAAAAGAGGCGTCGTGAAAAGCGAGGTTTCGCCCCGAACGTCATCAAAATATTAAGAAATAATACAACTCTGATAGCAACCAACACAATAGCGGTGCATTGCCTAAACTCCGCACCAAAATTTATGACCCTTGAATATTAAATGTCACAATTCCTGTTCAAATCGTATTGCTAAGCTCGAACTTACTAGGTCGTCACTACGTTCTAACACTTACAGAACTTCAAGAGACAACATATCTTTCCAAAAGTCCTAAAGTCTATACACTCTGATCACATAAACCATAGCCTTACTTTACCTTTATCTACCTACTACACTACATGCATTTCTTAGTAAGCGAGTTAATTACGTCTACCTTAACTTGTTGGAACACACCCTTTTTGCCCTGCAGAAGCATAGTTGGGGAATTAGATGATGAGCTGGATGCCAGCCTGGAATTATCAGAGTTGAGAGGCCATCCTCTGAAGCCTGTTATCCACTGAACGAGCTGCATCTTATGAACATATGAATATTGCAGGATAGAACTTTAGTTGAGTGGGATTGTCAATCAACAGCTTAAAGCACATCAAGAAACAGAAGCTGTGAGTTTTTGCTCATGAATGTATCTGAAAATTCATGATGAAGTTGACGTGCACATGGATAATTGGATGGATGGGGTTATTTTTAAGGCTTAAACACATCCAGTGGACCCACTATGTTTTATCCTGTATTTGTAGATCATGAGGTAACATAAGAACGTTTGTTGTGAAAGGGATTTTGAACTATCTGCCATCGAGGTCTGAGGTTACTTATGGTCAAGGTATAAGTGGAAATATGCACTTTTTGGTTTGCTCGGTTGCAAAAAGACACCTCTAGTTTTAATTGTTGCAAGTGGCTTCTTGTCTTGCAATTATGTTTACATATTAAAAAAGTTGTCTATAGTGACGGCATGTGATACTCAAGCTCTTGAAAAATGCATTTTTTAAACTCATTAATACAAATAAAGGGCTATAATACCCTTATCATCTATCTCTCATTCACGTACAAATAAAGCTCATAATGTTGTATATAACCTCCAAAATGTAAGTAAAAACACCACTTGCAATCATAGCAACTTCAAGCATTTCATCACACTATAGGATTTATCATTTAGGATTTTACAACTTAACTACCCGGATCATTACTTAAGCTCTAGGTATCACAAGACAGTAATGCTCTGATACTATTTATGTCACGACCCACACCCACAGCTGGGCCAGTAAGCTATGTAATGCCCCGAATTTATTTACGGAGCGTTAATGCCGAATACACAGAGATCAGATAAAAGCCTATAATTATCAGAAAACTCCAAAATGGTAAATCAAAGCATACACTAATAATTTCCAAAATATACATCAATTCTAACATAGTGGCCCCAAGCCTTTGTACAATTTAAGTTCTCCGACACGGAGTTTTCCAAAATAAAACCTAAATAATAACAATTTGTCTCAAACATTACACTTAAAATATCAGTACTAGCTCTGAAACAAAGGTAGCTAACTCTTGATCACTTAGCTAGCCCTTCGATCCCAAAGTCCCACCTACTGATCACCTGAAAGGAGAAACATTAAGGGAATGAGCCAAATGCCCAATAAGGTTGCTCAAAGGACCAATCAAACGAAAACAAAAAAACAAACATCTGAGAAACGAAATTTCGGTAGCACAAAGGGTCTCAACAGAACGGATAATCAAACTAGATTTTGAATGTCAAAACATAGCTGAATATAGAGACAGACACTAGGGAACCATTCATAAAGTGGTCACATACGTCATCACTAACATATGAGGCCAGTTCAGAAAGTAAGATCGCGATCCCTAGCTTAACTCCCATGAGCTAGCCCACGTTTCAATCCCCGTGGGTAAGTCGGAAATAAGTCACATACACTGTGACATGGCTCATAAAGTTACCAAAACAAAAATCTCAAGATAGCCGTTATCAAATATCGGACATGTCAAACAATCTACAAAGTTCACGAAATAATGAAAATCATTAATCACTCAAACGAAAGATATCAATATGGCAAATTCTAAGGTCAAACGAGTTTGACGAAAATTGAATTTCACAAGTCATAGCATTGAGAACAAGTTATTCATAACAAAGCTCAAAACAAAAGGAGAAGAATAATCACTTAACTCCATTTGAAGAAATTCGGATTTCAAAAAGAAACTAAGAACTTACATGAGCAATTGGGCCATCGCTGATTTGAATTTTGAAAATAAACCCTTACCTTAGCTAAGCTTTTGAGAAATACAATCCTTAAGCTCCACCTTGGAACTTCCAAACTTCCCAAGCCTTCTTCTCTCTCTCTCTCTCTCTCTCGCAAAGGAAGAAGAAATAGAGAACCAAAAAGGCTAGAGAGGAAATAAGAGGACTATTTATATAGGAAATTTTATTATTATTTTTTTAAGTTTTCATTCGACCGAAAATAGCTTTCATTCGACCGAATCCGACAGAGGTGAAAATGGTTCAAATTTGTTTTTTAATTCGACCGAAAATGAGTTTTCATTCGAATTAAATTTTTTGCATTCGACCGAAAACTGGTTTTCATTTGCATTCGAATTAAAACTTTTAATTCGAACGAAAACTTCAGTAGCTCATTACACACAAAAAAATCTTTTCATTCGACCGAAAACGGGTTTTCATTCGAATTAAAAAATTTAATTCGACCGAAACCTTCAGACTCTAAAACTCTAAAAATCAAATAGTTTTGATTCGAATGAAACCACTTTCATTTGACCGAAAATTGGTTTTCATTTGAATTAAAACTTTTAATTCGAATGAAAACTTCAGAAACAATCCGAAACTATTTTCTTAATTTTAACAAAAGACCACAAACTTATTTATTCAAAAATACTAATTTCACACAGAAAAAGAAATTTTTTGGGATATTACAAGTAGGTCTCCCACCAAGGGCTATGCCAGGCCTTACTCGTTAAAATCGATACAAGATGCAGCGAAGATTGAAACTTTTAGAAACTTTAAATCGATTTCATATTCTTATCTTAGTATAATACTTATGTTAGGACTCTTCATAACTCTGAATAGTCAACAATTCAAACTAAACCTACAATTCCACATAAAAACTGCTTTTCGAATTTCATTGCAATTTTTATTAAAATAACACCTACTGATACAACTTAGGATCAACTAATGCAGTCTTTAGAAATTCATAGATTTTATCTTTAAAATTCCAAGCCCTCACTTGTTATCGACCCCTTACTTTTAACCCTAAAATGATAAGTAACGGGTAAGCTTACACATGCTTAGTAACTAAACAGTGACCCAACTAGGTGGACCGCAGTATGCCAAAAAATAACCGAGTTAACAAAATACCAACCTTATCGAGAAATTATATTTTAAAGCAGTAATCAAAATTTATTCGATAAAGCATGATATAGTAAAGGTAAAACAGCGGTGAGGCATAAAAGTCACTTAGCACAAAAATATCACCATAACACAGTTCTATCCCAACACCAGCTCAAACGGTATGCTGTGGTTTAGCGTTTGGTCCCACTGACTTGGACCTGAACTCTCACCTTGGGATAATTATCAGTGTGGAAGTAGGGGCGACCACTAGCGACAGTGCTCTGCGTTAACATTCTGTCCGGTTGATAAATACCCAGAATTTAACTTTCGCCGTTACATATGTGGCACAACAATCAAATAAGCAAAAACCAACCTTTTTCTTTAAGGCTAATTACGTCCATGTCCCTGAGATTTGGGGGTAATTATACGCGAGGACACAAAGTTTCAAAATGTAACACTTATGTCCGTTGACAAACGGAATACAAAAATACTTAACGGTTTTGACAAAAAGATTTGATTGCCCTTGACTTTAAAATAAAATACCCACTCTACCCCTCCCATTTTTCTTTTTTATCTTTTCTTTTTTTTGTTCTCTCTCCTTTCTCTCTCAAATTCAATCTTCAAATTCAATCTCTCAGATTCAATCCCACGCCACGGCTTCCCCGCACTCCTACCCCACCTCACCCTGCACCCCCACGCCGGCCCCGCCCCTGCTCTTCCCCCCCACGTCGCCGTTGTCCCTCCTTCCCCACCATGTCGCAAGACCTCTTTCTGCAGCAAGACACCGCGAATCGCCTATCTCTCTCTCTCTCTCTCTCTCATGCCATAACTCGGAATCACGGTAGGATGCCTTTCTTGGGTTGTTGAATTGATTGTGGGTTTTGGTTGGGGAAGAAAGAAGTGGGTTATGGCAGTGGTGCAGGGTGGTGGGTAATGGCGGTGGTGCCGAGTAGTTGGCTCACGGAAGTTGGGATGGTGGTTCGCAATGGTGTGTAGGTTTGGTGGGGGGTGGCTACGGGGTGGGGGAAGGTGGCGCAGGGATGTGATTACAATATGTGGTGTTTGTGGTTGTGTGAATCTTTCTATTTTCTCGGATGGTGGGGCAAGGGGGACTGCCGACGGCGTGGGTTTGCCAAGGCGCTTGCCAGAGGCCTCTCGGCAGCTTGGGTTTGCCAAGGGGCTTGCCGGCGTTGTGGGGTGGTTCTGCCGGATGGTGGGGCGAGGGGGGCTGCTGGCAGCGTGGGGCGGGGGAAAGGGGCTGCTGGCAGCGTGGGGCGGCGGAGGGGGGCTGCAGGCGGTGATTTCAGATCTAGGGTTTAAATTGTGGAGAGAGAAAATTAGGATATCAAATTAGGGTTTGATATCCTAATTTGAAAATTATAAAAATTATTCACGATATACTGTACAGGGGTAGTATTGCCATTTTCAAAATACGTAATGACGAAAATTACACTTTTTGGACGGAATCCTGACGGTTGGATAGAAGTGTTACTTTTTTTAACGTTTTTGGTCACATATGTTACATTTTGAAACTTTGTGTCATCGCGTGTAATTATCCCCAAACCTCAGAGACATGGATGTAATTAGCCATTTTCTTTATCGTAAACACAATAATCAATAATTGATGGTCAAACCATCCTACTTCATTTCACTCTTTTTCCAAGACACTTCATACCTAAACATCTCAATCCAAGAACTAGTCGCACTTGCACTAAGCATTTTAAATCTAAATTTCACAACAATCACTATCAAAACATTGTTTACATGGCGATCAGGCTTTTAACGAGGTATAAGTGTCGCTAAAAGTAGTTTATACTCGATAAATAGTTCGTTCACTTGAGAAATAGATAAAGTTACTAAAATAGTCTATTTCTGGCAAACATTGATTTTTCAAACATAAATAATGTATATGCTTTATATAAAAACACTGGATGGATCAAAGGTCACTTAAACCGCTAGCCGAATCCGGAGTTTTTCCTTTGAATCTGACCTCAATCGCCTTCTACCAAATCTTGGTGCGGATTTTCCAATAGTTTGTTTCGATACTCGGTTTGACATCAAAAATAAAAAATAACAATTTGTCCGAATAGAAAATTGATTTTTTTGGCCTGAAGACAATCTCAAACAAACTCAACTTCTTCTACGAACTGTAGATCCCGAAAAGATTGATGATTTATGCTTTTAATCTCCTAAATCAAATTTCAAATGAGAAGTTAAGGCTAGTTGAAAACTAGAAAGAAATTCTTTCTGATTTTAGAAAAAACGTTATTTTGGACCTGAATAAAACCTTAAATGGATTCGAAATATTCTACAAAATTGTAGATATAAAAAAGATATGTGATTTTGGCTTTTGAATCGCCTAAATCGGGCATTGTATGAGCATGTTAGAGTCAGACAAATGAAAACTGCTGACTAAAAAAAACCCAATTTTGAGGATAAAGACAATCTCAAATGGATTCTAATTCCTCTATAAAGTTGCCGATCTTGAAAAAAATACACGATTTAGACTTTTGAATCACTTAAATCAGGTATTGTATTAGTAAATTATGGTTGTCAAAATTTAGGTGTATGCTCAATTTGAGAATTTGAGATTTTTGAGCTAGCCACCCTTTCTCCTGGGGGTTTTCCTCCTTCATTTCTCTCACTTTCTTTCTCTCTCTTTTAATCTTTAATTGAAAGAAACGGAGATCGTGCATTCTAATATGGAGAACGTGTAACAGCAGAGGTGGGATGACTGGGCTTTCTACACCTATTTAAATCAAAACCTTAAAGTTGTAATTTACCAAAAGGCTCTTCCGACTTTTGGTACTCTTCAAAGTTCACTCAAAACTTAATGAAACTATGAAAAGATTATATATATATATATATATATATATATATATATATATATATATATATATATATAGACACACACACACACACACATAAACTACAAACTAACTTACGAGAAAATCTTACGAGGTGTTACACGGTCGCTCGATGGTTATTTACTCTTGAGGACTCTCGAGTTCGAACATGAGAAGATGTGGCGTGAGAATTTATGAACCAATACTAGTAATAACGCTAATCTCGGCATCACTCGGAGAGGCTAGAAGACTGTAAAGTAAGAGCCCGCGTAATCTATATATGTGTTCATTACCAGATGGAGGAACAAGGACCGCTTAGATTGTTAACTGCCCTTCGGAGGAAGAACCTGTGAACATTAACAAACGAAGTCCTACCAGTATATCGTGACTAGATCTTTGGTCACTACCACACCACATTTAAGGCGTTGTGGGTTCTCTCAATCAAATTGAGGATGTCATTAACAACAGAATAACGACCAAAGGTACGAAACCAGGGGATACAAGACTGGTTCACAGACAATAATATTAATGTGATGAGATCTCGAGAGGTGGTTTCATGGGAGCCAACCACCACTTATTTTGAAACTTATTTACCCGCATACCACACTTTTAGAAATCGCAGTTTACAACCACGACTTTAAACAAAAAACGTAATGCGCTGTTTTTTCCCCTTACAATTTCTTCTTTTGTTGAGTTTTCTTAAAATTTGAGAAATGATGCAGAAAATGAAAACGTGGTTCTAAATGACGTTTTATTCCTTAAAGTTGTGGTTCTAAATCGCGATTTTCAAAAGTGTGGTATGCGGATAAATAAGTTTCAAAATGGTGTAAATAAGTAATTAAGTATTAAAATGGTAATATTTAGGGGAAAAAACTTATGATACCATGTTAAAGTTACTAGTTACTTTAAAAGCTTATCTCATAAAATAAAGGGTCACATAGGGAATCGGTCCATGGTATCATGATTTCGTTGAGTTCCAAATTTCTGATGGCTTGATGAAATAGATTTTTGGGGCCTAGCGTCTGTTAATGTATCTCACAACAGCCTATGAAGCATGGGTGCTTAAAAATAGGTGAAGCATCGGCATCGGGAACCTATCGGGTGAGGGTGCCACTCGGGTGTGTGTCCGGCATTTTCGTTTTGTTTTGTTAATTTTTTCAAGGGCTAATTATAGCAGTGTCCCTGAGGTTATGGTGTAATTACAGGCGTATCTATTAATTTGAACAAATTACACTTATATTTGTTGACCAAACGGAATCTTAAAAATCCTAACGATTTTAAGAAAATGACTTTAGTGCCCTTGACTTAAAAGGTTAATTTCTTTCATATGCCATTACTTCATCTCCCCTTCTTTCTTTTCCGTTTTTTTTGTTCCTCATAAACTTGGTAATTTCTGATTCAATTCCAGATCTACCCATAACAGCAAAAAAAATAGCTCAAACTTGGCAGGTGAATTTCAAAATCATCTTTGTGAAATTGTGTTACTTTGTTCGGCGAAGAACAGAAGGAGACTGTCGGCGGGGAAGGGGACTGCCCGCTCCCCGCCGCCGGCTGACTCGCTGGAGAAACGAAGGGAGAGAGCAGATAAATCCGACAGTCGGTCAGACAGCGGGTACACTGCAGGCGATTGCAAATATCACAGTGAGACAATTGCAAATTACAATCAGTTCAAATTACGATCTCACGGAGCATCTTAGAAGGGCAAGGTGAAATTTGGGAGAGAGGGAGACGACGGGTACGCTGCTGGCGGCATGGAGCGATGGAGCTAGATTTCTCTCGGATGGTCGACGACGGGTGGATCTGATTGATTAGGCCACGATGGGGGGCTACAGTGGCGGGGGGGGGGGGGGGTGTAAAATGGGTTGATTTTGTGGCGACAGAACTAGATTTCTCTCGCAGGACGTCAACTTCGCGTCGACGGTACAACCGTGACTCGCTCGGCCACGACGACAGCTTCACCGGCCATCAGCACTAACGAGGTTGGGTGAGGCAGGGGCTGAACGCGGGATTGGGGGGGGGGGGGGGCGACGGCGGGGTAGTGTGATTCTAAACCCTAATTTGCAAATTAGGGTTCAAAACCCTAATTTTTAGATTGGGCCTTGAAGTAAAAAATTATTCAATAATCAATATATACAGTACAATGGCAGTATTGCTATTTTTAAAATACATAATGATGACATCAGGAAAAAAATATATTTTTTGAACGGAATCCTGACGGATGGATATAAGTGTTACCTTTATAACGTTTTTTGTCACGGTGTGTTATATTTTGAAACTTAATGTCCTGATTGTAATTATACCATAAGCTCAAGGACATTGATGTAATTAGCCCTTAAATAACGGGTGCAGGTTCGGACATGATATGGATCGGGTGTGTTTCGATGCTTATGAGGTGAAAACATTTTTAAGGGTTAAACCATAAAGGGAAAAGTGCATAAACCACCTTCGTGGTTTGAGTTAGTTGCAAAAAGACCCCTTCAGTTTCAAAAGTTGCAAGAAGACACCTGAGGTTAAAAATGTGTTGCATCCGTCAAAAAACCCGTCTCTTTTAACAGCATTTGGGGTAAACGCGCCTAAATGGCAAGTAGCATTGCCAAATACTCATTGGAAACCAGTTTTTGCCCTTGGATAGATCTCTTTATATACAGGGGTAGTTTAGGCAATTCATTGATAAAATTGGGTTTTTGACGGATGTAACACATTTTTAACTTCAGGTGTCTTCTTGCAACTGAAGGGGTCTTTTTGCAACTGACCCAAACCATGAGGGTGGTTTATGCACTTTTCTCAACCATAAAACTTCTTAGAACAGAAGTATTGGGCGTCAAAACATAAACAACAAAACTCATACTTACATAATAATCGGGCAGATCTTCACATGTGAAGAGCGGAGAGAGAGAGATAGAGAGAGTCCGGCGGCGGCATAGCACGACCTAACCACCCGCGACCACCAGCGACGACGGGCCCTTACCTCCGGCAAGTTTGTGAAGAGGGGAGAGACTGTGAGAGAGAGAGAGCAGTGGCGGCAGTAGCTCGAGCGTGACCAATCGCGACCACCGGCGACGACCTCCGGCAGCACTTTTCGAAAGGTGTCTTCTCTCTCTTTGCTCTACGCCTCTACCTTCTGTCTTCCTCTCTCTTTGCTTTCCTTCTTCTGCCTTAGTACTTCATGTTGTAATCTATTTGTGGGCCAATTTTTTCTGTTCTAACTTGGAGTTGTAGCTATGAATGAAAACCAATTTCCTCCACCTCTACCTCCACCTCCACCTCCACCCAATCACGTTTCAGTGTTTCACTGGTTCATGTTTCAGTTAAAACCAATGTTTTTCTTTTTCATCTGGAGCAGTTTTACTGTTCTATGTTTTTGAGGCTGTGTGTTAACTGTTATTTTAATATCTCCTTTTATAGACTTTTGATTTTAATGTCAAATATGTCAAACGCCTAATTTGTTGACGATGAGACAAAACCAGTATGGAAGTATGCGACTAGGCTTGAAAAAGATGGTAAAGGGGGTGGAAATGTTAGATGACAGTGTCGTATTTGAGTTCTATGAAGTCCGGTCCCTGTTTTAAGTATTTGAGTTGTATTAAGATTCAAATGGTCCCTATATACTAAAATTTCCCAAAAGTGCGGCACTCATATTGTATCAGCACCCGCACCCGTGTCCGTGCTTCATAGTGTGGTAGAGAGTCATGGCTGCAAAAGCAGCTCCTTAATGGTTCACATTTGTTGACGATGAGACAAAACCAGTATGGAAGTATGGGACTAGGCTTGAAAAAGATGGTAAAGGGGGTGGAAATGTTAGATGACAGTGCCGTATTTGAGTTCTATGAAATCCGGTCCCTGTTTTAACTATTTGAGTTGTATTAAGATTCAAATGGTCCCTATATACTAAAATTTCCCAAAAGTGCAGCACTCATATTGTATCAGCACCCGCACCCGTGTCCGTGCTTCATAGTGTGGTAGAGAGTCATGGCTGCAAAAGCAGCTCCTTAATGGTTCACAGGGGATGTGGGTGGGTAGTGGTCACGTGCTCGCTTAGGTGGGATCAGTGGTGGTTACGGTGAGGGGGAAGGTAGCAGGTAGAGACCCCAAAGATTCGGGTAGAATTGATAGTTTGCCTAAAGTTATTTTTTTTGTTTTTGTCTTTTGAATATGGAGCTTTCTAGATAGTTTGAATCGCTTTACAAGATTAAGCTACAACATAAATCACATCAAATGTATATAGATACGAAAAAGAAGGTTTCAAAGTGACATGAATTTATGACTGAGCGAGCATAGAAGTGCTAAAAAATACATTAAAGTTTTCAGTTACTCTAAAAGCTTAAGCTGTCAGAGAATGGGCAGAACAAAGTATATAGTGTTGTAATACTCCCCGTCACGCGCAAGCCCCTCATTGTACGTGGAGAGACAGTTCAAAGAGAAACTAGTCAAGGTGCACCACCTGCAAGTGCACAAACGGATGGAATGCAAATTTCACTATTTTAAAGGTGGTACGATATGTGCAATTGGGAAGAATCGGACCCAAGACCTAGCGCAACAAGAGCTATGATACCATGTTAAAGTTGTCAAAAGCTTATCTAACGAAGTGAAGGGTCACATAGGGAATCGGTCCGTAATAGTAGTATTTGGTTTAGTTTCAAATTTCTGCTGGCTTGATGAAACAGATCTTGGGGCCTGGAGTCTGTTTGTGTATCTCACAGCAGTAGTGTCTCTGTGTGCACGCACACATGCTTTCACCTATATACCATAATCGAGTAATATTAGCTAACCGTTAATACATTTTAACTGAGCACTCTTATTTGGAAAGCTCATGATGTTGCTATACTTGTTTGTGTGCAGCAAGTTTGCAGCAAGTTAGATGATCTCTCCTTGTGCTTTAGAAAGTGCTTATAGAGAAATGTTCTCAACTCAAGTCTTTTAAGCCTTCATCGAATTAGTTGGGGTTTGCTATATAAATCCTATTCCTCAACTTTCATCTTTCCAAGCACATGTCTCTTATAAACAATCTTTTGAGGAATCAAAATGACAAAAGTATGTTAATCTTGCTATGGATGCGTTGTTCTGCTATGCTACACGGACCTTCACTTTGGCGTGAAGGGGCGGTCTCGACTCGACCTTGCCACCTTGGCACCAGTATGGTATCCGTGTCAGAGTCGTCGTTTACAAATAATGGACGGTATAAATTTTGGCAACACTTTTTCCCCCGGATCTGTTGCCGGGACACGCCATGTGGGCAATTGCGTTGGAAGAAGACTGTGGAATAAGAAGATGAAGGGAGGGAGGTAGGGAGGGAGCACTTGGATCTTGTTATTGGGTCTTGTTTCTTGTTTCTTTCTTTTGGGATAAATATCATTTATAAACCCAAATTTCATACAAATAGAAAATATATCCCAAAATAAGTACAAGTCTTCAGTGTAACCCATATAAATTACATGTATACCCCTAATATTCACACTCAATCTAGAAGTTCAGACATCTTCCTGTGTCCGTGTCCTTATCTGGGTCCCTGTATCCTTAAATTTCAAAATAGGCGAGTCTGAACTCAGACACGTTTGTGACATACGGTCTGTCTTTGTTGTTTCTCCTTTGTTGATGCCACCTCTTTAAGAATGTCTAGAAACCTATACCATTATTCTTTTTGGATCCGATATTATCCTTGGCTATCTAATTTTAGCGACTGCTAAATTCCTTTTGACATATACTTTGACTGGTTGTATACTCTTTGACTAGTTCTGCTCATGACTTTATATCGTTTGGAAATCGCTATAACTTTCTGATTTTCCTGTTGAAGACATTGTAGGAGTATCAAGGCAAATTAAAGTTGGCCCACAAGTTGCATTGACATTGACAAAAGATGTCTGGTGGGCCTGGGCTTGAATCTCTAGTGGACCGTATGCATCTCAAACCTTTTCTGGTTATGATTTTTGTTTGCATGACAGCTGTATTTTTTTTCTGGTGATGAATATCCAGGAAACCCCTTAATTTTTCAAGTGACTGATTTATCGAAGCATTAACATATGTTATTTAATATTTGACAGAGATTATTTCAGTTATTACAAATGACGGGCGCAATATTGTGGTGAGTTCTGCAGTAGCAAACTCTTGGGTACGAAAAGGTTATTATTTCACTCATCTTCGTGTTCTTTCTTCAGGGAGTTTTAAAAGGTTTTGACCAGGCTACAAATATCATTCTCGATGAATCCCATGAGCGGGTTTATTCTACAAAGGTATTAAGGCGTTTGTTTCGGAACACTACAAGTTATAGTTCTGAATCATTGCTCTGCTCTCTTCTGTGATGCATTTTCTGTTGTCCTTACTATCCCACTTATGAATTGAGAGCTTTGAATCTTGGGTTGCGCATGAATTGATCTCTTAAAACTATCTCTGGTACTTGTTGCAAAACTGTTAAGGTTTGTCCAGTAGAGGTTTCTGGTGTGGATTTGGGGGTATTAGATTAGCTCTAGCCTTTGGGATTTGTCTGTTGATCCTATAGGTTTCTTTGGCAGTTTGGCTGTCCTTAGCCTGAGGTCTGGGGAGAGAGTGCGTATTCTCTTGTAAACGTCTGAGATGCTCATGAGATCCAAGCATCCTGGATACTTAATCTATTCTCCATTAGACTTGCCAATATCAGGAAGCAAGTTTGGGATGTCTTTTAACTGTTATGAATGTTGCATCCAGCAGCACGTGAAAACACAAGCTGCTGGGTGCAGCAAGGTGAAACAATCATGATCTAGGGTGCAATAATCCTTAGAATAATCTTGAAAAAATCGCTGGCAGTTAACGGCCTTGAGTTTTTTGGATGTGGATACCTTGTTCCTACTCCTGTTCTCATCGGTTTGAACCTACGTAAGAAAGTGTAAAGTAGCTGTCATTATGAGTTTATGTCATTGCTAATATGTAGCAACACGGATTATAAGGGTTCAAGTTGACCTTTTTTATGGTTAGAATAGAATGAGGGTTGGGGTCACATATTGCCAAATGACATTGAAACAAATGCCTTTATTGTTGTTATCTAAATCTGTGGATTTTTCTACCACTGTTTTGGGTATAACGGATGACTTTAAAGGACAGCAAATTGTCACCACTCTTGTTGTTTCTTTTAGTATTTTTCAGAATCTAGTCAATGTCAAGTGCTAATCCCTTTATCTGATATATGCAGGAAGGTGTCCAGCAACTCGTCTTGGGTCTTTACATTATTAGGGGTGATAACATGTATGGTTCTTTGCCCTGTCGTTCTATCTTAGTAAGCGAGTTAATTACGTCTACCTTAACTTGTTGGAACACACCTTTTTGCCCTGCAGAAGCATAGTTGGGGAATTAGATGATGAGCTGGATGCCAGCCTGGAATTATCAGAGTTGAGAGGCCATCCTCTGAAGCCTGTTATCCACTGAACGAGCTGCATCTTATGAGCATCTGAATATTGCAGGATAGAACTTTAGTTGAGTGGGATTGTCAATCAACAGCTTAAAGCACATCAAGAAACAGAAGCTGTGAGTTTTTGCTCATGAATGTATCTGAAAATTCATGGTGAAGTTGACGTGTACATGGATAATTGGATGGATGGGGTTATTTTGAAGGCTTAAACACATCCAGTGGACCCACTATGTTTTATCCTGTATTTGTAGATCATGAGGTAACATAAGAATGTTTGCAGTGAAATGGATTTTGAACTATCTGCCATCGAGGTCTGAGGTTACTTATGGTCAAGGTATAAGTGGAAATATGCACTTTTTGGTTTGCTCGGTTGCAAAAAGACACCTCTAGTTTTAATTGTTGCAAGTGGCTTCTTGTCTTGCAATTATGTTTACATATTAAAAAAGTTGTCTATAGTGACGGCATGTGATACTCAAGCTCTTGAAAGATGCATTTTTTAAACTCATTAATACAAATAAAGGGCTATAATACCCTCATCATCTCTCTCTCATTCACGTCCTTTATCTCTTCTCTGCCTGCTTTAATGAAATCTAATCATAGCTGCCACCTTCACCAACCTACCCCATCCAACATCACCACCTTGTCTGCCAAAAGCCAAGCCATGTTCGCCGTCACCAGCCCTAGCAATGTTTGTCGCAACCACGGGCCTCTTTTAACGCCTTGTCCAACAACCATACATAATGGCGGAAGGATGGAGAAAAAACAATTTTGTAAGGGAGGAAAAAACAATTTGTAAGGGAGCTCGTGTTATTTGTAAGCGGGCTAAGGGTCTGATTTTGGTGGGGTTTGGGTCGTTGGACGCAGGGAGCTTGGGGGGTGGCGGCTAGGGGTTGATTTGGGTGGGCATCGAAGGCAAGGAGCAGGGCGGCTGCGACTAAGGGTTGATTTGGGTGGGGGCTGTGATCATTGGAGACAACGGCGGCAACTAGGGTTTGATATGGGTGGGACTGGATTGTTGTGGGTGGGGAGCTTAGTGATTTGGGTTTGGGGTCGGAATGGGGTGACTAAGATGAAGCGATGACAACAGCAGAAAGGGTTCAATTTTGGTAGATTCGGTCGATTTTGGATCAAGTGAAGAAGGTGAAGAGAAAGAGGGTAAGAAACAGACATTTTCTACAATCTGTTATATTCTATAATGGATGCAGCAGAATACGCACTATAAGGCCCATTAGCAACAAATGAAATTAGAGGGGTCTTTTGGCAAATGAGTCAAATCACGAGGTGTGGTTTTGCACTTTTTCTTGTAGTCAACCTCACTATCTTTTAAAAAGTTACAAGTGAGTCTAAAATTTAAAATTTGTGCAAACATCTCATTATGATGATGGCGGTGATGATGATACGGTTTTCCTCCTCTCTTGTGCACTCTCTTGTGCAGCGGCAGTTATCGGCCATCAATCTCCCACTGAACAAAAATTTCCACCCAAATTGTTCAAATCGTAACAGACCAAAAATCACCACCACATTGTTCAAATCGTATTCAACTATAAGGATGGCTCCAAGAAGATATGCCAAAGAATCTGCTATGAAGAACATATAGCGCTAGTAACTTACTAGCGCTATCAACGGATCAACGCCCGTTTAGAATTGTGGTTATAATGAGAATCTTAGGCTGTTTGTACCTTTCTTTTTTGGGTAATGGTTGTGTGTTGGTAATGAGAGTCAATCAATCTAGGACTTGTTAAGGTACGTATTTAGTCGATATATAGCCAAATATGTTATATATATGGGAAAAGCGAATATAAGGCTAGCCTCACCCAACTTGCATGAGGCTAGCGGCAAAAACTACGTAGTTTCATTAACAGAAATGATCAGATATAATTTTTTTTCTCTCTCTCTCCCTTCCCCTGTTTTCTTCTCATCTCCTTCCTGTCTTTTCTGTCGCAGGCCTTACCACCGCCCCAAACTTCCTGCACCGGCCACCATCACCCATGAACGCCCCAACCTTCCTGCAGCAACAGTAACACATTCACCATCATCAACGCCTCAACCTTCCACTGTAGACCACCATAAGCTACCGTAGATGATTATGCTTGCTTGCTTGCTCACCCACAGTACTGGATTTGGCTACATGAACCAGAGAATGTGGCAGGAAGATGGGTGACAGTGGGTGTGAGGGTGGCCGGCGCAGGAAGGATGTGACGGTGGGTTGCTCGTGGGGAGTGGAAACTGTGGAGGCAATGGGCGGTGGAGAACGTTTGCGGCAGGAACGGATATATACGACGGCCGGAGATGGAAGGTTGTTGGTCTAAGGCGGCCGGAGATGGAAGATGGGTGGTCTACGGTGGCTTGACAGTGAAAACTGTGGCGTTTGTCTGTGGTGTTGGTAATGCACTGTCACGGCAGGAGGAAGGTTGACGCCGGCAAAGGAAGGTTGGGACAGTGGGAAGGTTAACGCGCCGGCACAGGAAAGTTAGGACGGTGCTAGGGACTGCGACAGAAAATACGGGGAAACTGTCACGGCAGGAGGATGGGTGTTGGTGGGCGTGATGTTGGCCGGTGTAGGAAGGTTGACGCTGGCACAGGAAGGTTGGGACTGTGCTAGGGCCTGCGACAGAAAATACGGGGAAGAGACGAGAGGAAAACAGGGGAAGGGAAGAGAGAAAGAGAGAAAACGTTGATGACAGTTAGCCTGTTACAGTTGCGGCATGATGTTAGGGCGTTGATGGGTGATGATGGCCGACGGTGGAAGGTTAGGGCGATGATGCTAGAGCCTGCTCAGAGAAGACAGGGAAGAGATGAGAGGAAACAGGGGGAAGGGAGAGACAATGCGCGACAGAAAAACAGGAAAAGAAAAAGAAAATAATATCTGAGCTCATTTTTTTTTAACGAAACTACGTAGTTTTTGTCGTAGCCTCACGCAAGTTGCGTGAGGCTAACCTTATATTCGCTTTCCCCTATATATATATATATATATGGAGTTGATCCGTTAATAGCGCTAGTAAGTTGCTAGCGCTGTTTGGCCTTCCGCTACATAATGTAGCGGCCTACATAATGTAGCGGACGATAATTTACCGTCCGCTACATTATGTAGTGGACGGTGAAAAAATTCGCTGTTGTGGTGCGTGATCTGGCCGTCCATTCTCGCCCGTGGACGGCCAGATCGCGCTAGCAACTTGGGTTAAGTTGCTAGCGCTATCACTTTATCAGCTCCCATTCTAAACACCCCATATACCGCCTCAAATGCCAACATCTGCATGGAGAGCTTACAAGGGCTCAACAAAAATAAGGTTCAACTGAAATATCAGTTGTCTCTACGCCTTCCAATATAAAGTGCTAACCACCATGGTGTAACCTTCAAACCTCCTCGTATTCATGTGGTTGCCTTCACACCAGCACCTGTCATATCCAAGGCTGCAGAATTCCTCATATTCTGCAGGTACAACCAATGTTAAGCATCAAAATGATAAGCATCGTGAGTAATGGTTGTTCATACATAGCCAAACACGAGTGTCTAGAGCAGCGAAATGGATTCCCTGATATTTTGGTCACAATAGTGGGGACGCTGTTCCTAGCTAAAAGAACATTAGTAACAAAAGGATGCAAAATTGGCGTTGTTAATGATTTATCGGCTAATTTGTGTTTTCGTCGTCGACCGGTGCAGGAGCTACGTTTTTTTTTTTTTTTTTTTTTAAGGACTAAAATCAACATGCAACTGCACAAAATTAATTATAAACAAGATAAGCAGATTCCATTTATGCTTCATACTAAGATACTTATGATAAATAATACTCGAACTTTCTTAGTTTTGAACAATACGGTTGCTATCCCTCACATATAAAAGATTGCACCGACACCTTTTGACATGTGGGCTTGAGTCTCAACTTACCCCCTATCCCTATGTGATCTTTTTCCGTTATAAATACTTGAAATACCGAGAATACCCCTATTACCCCCATTCCACCACTGCCCACAAGCAATTCCATCATCCTCACTATGAATCAACACCAACAACTTGATATGGTCTGTTTTGGTGCTTTGATACGGATGATGATCACGGCAGATCTGGGGTGATAGCCGATGTTGGTTGTGGTGGCCCGAATTTGATGTAAAGGGTGGCTGCGAGAACATAAGAACAAATAAGGGGGGTAAAAGACAAAGGCATGTCAGCATCCGTGGTGGAATGATTGTCGCTGAATCGCCATCAAACCACCATCACCCCAATAGACCACTAGCAAAATCACGACCACAACGGCCATTGTTGACATCACCAAAAAATAGCCATCATCACCTCTAAACCGAGCCCCTCGCAACCAAAAATCGACCATTGCCACAATAGTTATCAATATCGTACCAATACCGCGTACCAGCCGATATGTATCACTTTTACTTTTCACTAGTACAATATCTCTTACATTTTGGACCAGTCAAAATGTCGCTATGTACCGGTTGTACCGGCTGGTACAGGTAATACCGGCCGAAAAGTACGTACCGGTCGAGATATTGTATTTGTACCGGTTCTTTAAAAAATTTAAAAGATACAAGTTTTGTTAGAAAAATTTAGTAAATTGACCATATAAAGAGTAAATAGAAAAGAAAACCTAGGTACTATTTTATCAAGTATTTGTAACCTTTTCTTCACAATATTCATTACAAATTTTAAATTCTTTTAATCATAATTTTTAATTTTCTTTTACTTTTCCTCTTAGTTTTGATTTACTTCATAATTGAAAGCTTTCGTCATATTATTTCTATATAATGTACTACTTCTCTCTCTCTCTCTCTCTCTCTCACACACACACACAGTTTATTCTTGAACCCAAAGACGTTATTCTTGAACAAACAATTTGTTCTTCTATAAGAATTCGCTAATGAGAGAGTTAAAAATGGGGTAATTTTGGAGCAAGTAATTCAATTGAATAAGTTATTTGTTCTTAATACCATTGTAGGGGAACAAAAAACTTAGGGTTTGTTTGATTTCATTTTTGTTTTCAGTTTTTTCTCCAGTTTTGTAATTTTGAGGAAAAAAAACGTGTTTGGCACACAGTTTTCGTTATTTATTTCTTTCAGTTTTGAACACCAGTTTTTAAAACATGACTGTTTTTTAAAACTCTCATTTAGGAGTTTTGGGTTTTCAGTTTTGGTTTTTATTTTCAGACCACCACCCCCCTCCAACCGCCACAGCCACTGCCCGCCACCAGCGGCCGGCCACCTCCACGCCCCACCACCGCCACCGCAAACCACCACCAAAGAAAAAACTCAAAATAAAAAAGGATAATCAAACACCCATTTGTTTTTGTAAACAATAAAAATTAAACTGATTTTGGTTTTATTTTTTTGGAAACAGAAAATCAAAACTGAAAGTGATTTTAAACGCTACCTTAGCTAAAAATGAGGTAATTCAAGCTCTATAAGTACAAACATTTTATTCTAGAGAAGCTATGGGGGAGGAAATATATGTATATATTTTTAGTTTGTTAATGATTAATGAAAGAGTATTATATATGTATATAATTGATCAAAAATTCAAAATAGTACCAAGACGGTATCGATACCGATACGTACCATTTCACTGAGAAAATCGATATGCACTATAGTATGGTATTCATAACTATGACCATTTTCACCAAACCCGCCATGATTGTCACTAAACCACGAACATATATGCCTTTATAAGAGTGGGAGATACAGATGATGGACGTGCATTCTAATTGCGGATGAGCTCGCAGCAAAACCAGGGGAGGACGGCAGAATGGAGTTGTGAAGGGTGGAAGCATGATTTTAAATCGCGGTTTTGGAATACATAATGGTTGTTGTTGCGGTGTACTGGTATAGGAAGTATCGAATATTAAGTAACGAGAATCAGTTACCGCGACTATCAAGTTTTTCGAACGTTAACAAATGATTAAAATTCAACAATATGTAGAATGTAGCTCAATTCCTTACTTTTAGATAATTGTAGCTCACGTTGAGTGTAAAACTTAATCAAACCAAACCAAAGCCCAAATGAGTACAAAGTAAAGGTCAAAACTCGCAACGAAAGCAGGGGAGCACGACAGCATGGAGCTGTTGGGGGAGGAAGCATGATTTTAAATCACGGTTTTGGAATACGTAATGGTCGCTATTGCGGTGTACTGGTATAGGAAGTATCGTATGTTAAGTAACGAGAATCGGTTACCACGACTATTAATTTTTTCAAACGTTAATAAATGATTAAAATTCAAAGATATATAGATTGTAGCTCAATTCCTTACTTTCATATAATTGTAGCTCATGTTGAGTATAAAACTTAATCAAACCAAACCAAAGCCCAAATAAGTACTAAGTAAAGGTTAAAACTCCAAATCCCACCCACATATAAACCTAAAGCCCACCTACTTATTTTCTAGAGATTAACCTGAACTAAACCTAGACCTAGAAGTTAGTCTAATAGACTACAAGACCAAGTCCTGTGCTGGCCAAGTCATGTGTTGTTATTGTTCACCATCTTCCTCTTCTGATGCCACGCCGCTACCTTCTTCCCTTTTGTTCTCTTTTTCTTATCTCTTCAAGCTAGCGCCGCTCTAAACAGATTCAACAGTGTCGTTTTGTAACAGTACGAAACAAACAAGCACCTATATATTGGTGTTTAAAGTGTCGGTCACCTAAAATCCCGTTACGAACCGGCTGTTACGGTACGTAGGGGCTATTTTTAAACCCATGGATGGAAGCTAAAGAAGGAGTCAGCTCGTGGAGGTCCACTTGGGGAACGAGGCTGCCTAGGGCAATAGTTCCATTTCGACGATGAAGGAGGACATGAATTCACGCTAGTTAGAAAGCTCGTGGATTTGAGACTAGAGAAGAGTTGATGAATATGAAGTTTTGGTTAAAACTAAGTTAGGGAAATCAAAAACTCTAAATCGTGACAATTTTGATGCACCAATAAGGGTAACAAAGTCATTATGCACAAGAGCAACTCTTTTTTAAAATCTGAAGGCAAGAGGTGTCACTGTAGTTTCTTCTCATATGCAAGTGTAATAAACCCGAAGTTGAAGGGGTGTCGATGTAATTCATTGAACTAGCTTCCCCCGTGTGAGGACAAGCGAGTGTAATCAATCCAAAATTGAAGGCGTATCAATATAATTTTATTATTCAATGTTTAAATTTAGTAATGTCATAGCACGACAGTCGTTTCTGACTAAGCAAAGGGAACCATTTAGTTGGAAACAAGAACAAGGCATCATCTCTCTCTCTCTCTCTCTCTCTCTCTCTCTCTCTCTCTCTGAAGAGTGTAGGCTGGACTACCCTGAATTCTGCTAGAGGATTGTAATTGTTTCCCTTTTGGTGCTTACAAAAATTAAACACAATTGTACCTTCAGCAAGGGTCCTCGAAGATAACATGAATCACCAAGGTTAGCCTTTAACTATGTTGTACATAATAAACTATAAATTCTATGTTTCGCTCCCATCTTTGCCACCCACACACACAGACACAATGAAAACAAACTGCGCATGGCTTGAACCTTCAAAGTTTGAAGGTTCAAGCCGGTATCGATTTGAACCTTCAAAGTTTGAAGTTTGAAGGTTCAAGCCGGTATCGGTTTGAAGTTCAAACCGATACTGGTTTAAGGAAATTTTGATCCTAGCATTATTTTCCTACTCTCGACTGTTTTGACACCCCTTATAGAATCGTTACTTTCATCTCGCAACAAAAAGTATGGAATTATGAGTGCTATACTTGTTTTTGGATTTATTTCCTTTCGCAGTACAAGCAACAAGTGTTATCACATTAATTCTCGCAAACTGAAAAGTAGTTTCTCGCAATACGTTGTAAATTTACTTTCATCGATTCAGTTTCTTATAGCATCAATTTGTCAATTACGTTTCTCCCTTCTAGGCCCCATAAACTTGGAATACTCCTGCGGCCTCTACGACAAGCCGCTGTCGTGCTTCGGTTGTGGAATCGGATGGTTCTCGTGAGTGGCATCTTTCTTCAACTCCAATTCCATTTGCAGAAGATCATTCAAATTGCACTCACAAGGACATACAAATGCCCTTCAGAGTTTCATGTGACACGGGTTCAATGTTCTGCGGATTTATCCTCGGGTTTGTTTTTCCACCATTTTGGTACTACGCTACAGTTCTGTACTTCGCCAATCACTGTGACAAAGCCCGAGGGAACGACCTGGTCTTGCAGCATCAGCCATCGCTGTAAGTTCTTCAGATTTTGAAGTTCCAACTTCAATGTCTTTTGAATTTATTTGAGGGGAAAAGGTTGGAGAACTTGGATTTTTTGTCCCTCTATTCCGAATTCGAATTTGGCCTAATACTAGTGTCTCTGGCACTGAAATTTGTGCTGTAGGCTTTGGTCTTTTCTGTTGCTGTCCTGATTTCCCTGCTTGTGGTTTTCTCATGACCTTCTCAGCTCAGATTGTGCATTTTTTGAAACACATCCCTCGTGAAGAAAACCTTGTCATTCGCCAATAACTTTTCTCTTCTCCAATACAGAAACTTGGCAAGGAGTAAACTGCATGCTTCAAGGAAACTTTGGTACTTAGAAATGACAAACTCTAGATGTTATCACGGTCCATTTTTCTCCTTTTTATTAAGAAAATACATGTATAATGGGGTTGATACTTGATATGATATAGAAGTTCACATAATACTGCCGGTTAGGCAAACTGTTACAAAGTGTCACATATCAAGACTTCGTAGACCCTAGATACATTATCAAAGGCAGGATTCTGAAGAATACTGGCCACCATACATATAACCGTGAAGATGACTAATCCTTTACAGTATCAAGTTCATAGGGGAAGTGTGTGGTATTTATACACAAGCAGATGGATCCTCAGGTATACGTACCTACACTGGTGCTTGGGTGGATACAAATACTAGGGACTTGAATAAGTACACAACACACCGGAATCAACAGCCAAGGAGTAAGAAAAGAGAGAACTAAGATAGCACAAACTTTTCAATCAGAAGAATTGATGTCTACCCGTAACGTTTTCTCCCTCATGGCTCGCCGTTTGTTACATCCACATCAGCGGTCTCCTCGGAAGATGCCATAGTGTGAGAATTCTTAAATTCCTCAAACTGCAACATGAGAGAGAGAGGGGGGGGGGGGGGGGGGGGGAAAGAGAGTCAAGTTTCTATACCTTCAGCCTAGTCAATGCATATAAACCAATCAAAATACTGGAAAGGCAATCAGCAGACGAGTTAGAATGCTTAAATGCCTGCCTCTGCAGCTACTAGACAGCATCTTGCAAACAAACATATGAAGTTCTGGGAAAATTAGGCTTTAGAATATCACGTCCAGATATCAAAAACAAAACTTTGGGGTCCAACTTCTCTAACAAGATCGAAGGAAAAAGGTACTATGTATTACCAAATAAGCACCACTTGATATTGGTTTTCTGGGTTCTATGCAACGTGTTAAATTAAATGATGCTTAGTTTGGTGGCCATCCTGGAATCTCGTATATGCTTTATGACTTGCCAAGGGGCTTGACATTGAGAACACCATAAACTAAAGAAAGAAACTAGTGAAATTAGAAATGATGCATGGCCGAAAAAACGAATGCTCAAATAATACGGGCCAACAAATTCCAGATGTGGTACCTTCTTAGAGAAACTAGAAGCTCAATCAGATATATGGACCCAAGGTTGCCTGTTGCCAGCACATATACTTGATTCGTTCGCAGATATGTTAGAAACACTCTCATTTAAACCCCTACGTACTGAAGTTCCAATCCTGAAAATTTAGTACCCTGAAATTGCTGTACTCCAGTTTCACTTTGTACAATTTGGAGCCTGAAACATTAAATAGACGCTTCGCGATTACTTTCACCCGGAGCCACACGGGGGTTGCTCCTGGGACCTGTGAGCCAGAAAATCTGCTGGGCCGGCTGCCTACCACATAAAACCAGCCTCCCCTGATAAATGGGGAACTACTATTTTTTTCTGATCACATGTCAAGCCATAGTCTCTGGAGTCACTTACATATCAAGTTAAATTAATGACCTAGTAAAAACCATTGTCGACAAGGAGTCCAAAGATAACTACACACCCAATGAAGGTATCCGTCAGCCATTCCTGAACGATGATATACGTCTTGACCTCTACTCTATATCCAGTGACAGTGACCTGCAACCCCCCTCTCTATATTGCTACAGTATCTACTTTAAACGAGTGATCTTGGAATGACTACAACAATTCGAGAGTAGAACATGTCCAAAGTAAATTACTCATACAATCATTACAATGAAGACATCCATCAGCCATTCCTGAACAGTGATCTACTTGTTGACCTCTCCTCTAACCTCCATAACGAAATCTCAACATTTGTCTATGCTTAATGTGAAAATGCTACAAGAAGATGCTACCTGGCCCCAATGTA
The DNA here is from genome assembly GCA_033065855.1 of Escallonia rubra. Classification (NCBI taxonomy): domain Eukaryota; kingdom Viridiplantae; phylum Streptophyta; class Magnoliopsida; order Escalloniales; family Escalloniaceae; genus Escallonia; species Escallonia rubra. The sequence goes on from JAVXUO010002717.1 coordinate 809,815, forward strand.
TCCGAAATTGTACTGACACAAAAATGTAGAAATGTTAATACGATCAGCCCTCAAATACTGCTGAAGGTATTGGACACTTGTGCAGAAGTTGTCTGGCACGGTGTCCAATGATTATTATAAAAAAAAAATCAGACACTCAGAAGAAATGTCCGACACGTATAGTTTGGTGTCTGAGGGGTGTCTGGAGGTGTCAGACAGAATACCTCGACCCATATGAGGTGTCAGTGGTTCCGAGAAATACACATTTATGAGGCTTTAGAGTTCAAGTAGTGATGCAATGTAGCATTGAACTATCTCAGTGCCTAGTTCTAGGGTGTGCCAAGTTCTAGGGAACTTGAATAGCCAGATGTCATGGGGGGCATTGCAAGGATTTGAAATACCTGCTGAGCAAACATGTGTCATGGTGGCGTAAGGCTCAGAGCAGAGTGCCAGCGACCAGCTGCAAAGCATAGGCACCTATGGGCCTACACTAGTGGTGGCTGGGAGTACTCAACTAATGCAGTACTGCCCAACTGCGCAGAGAATTGGACAGGATCGGTGCATGCTTTATACCATTTGTAGATGAGACAAGGTATACAGTACCACTCAAGTTCAACGTGCTTATCATTCCAATACATAAAGTGATTGCATAGATATTTTTTTTAATGGAAGAACGAGTCAACATAACTGCTCAATCAACAGTTATGTCTTGTTTTTCCTCGTGTACCCAAGGTCGTGTTGCTTTCAGCAGAACTTGCGGCTATAATCCATTGTGAAAGTGGTTGGTACACCTTGCTAGCTACCTAATTACAATAGATGCTTTTACTGATAGCCGAGCACTTTCACCTTTTGTTCACTTTGTAGATATAAGACACCAAGATCAAGAGACACACGGTGTGAGACACGGATAACAAGGGACCTACAGATGCAAGACATGGAAATGATGTGCAGCTTGACATACCGACTCAAAAAGATTATGAAATATTAGAAGATGAAAACAGCAAAAATTAATAGAGTTCTTGCATTATCAACTGAACATTTACCTTGTTTATGCTAAGGTGACAACAATTTTTACGATGGTAGCATAAGATCAAGAGGCATATAAACCAGTAAAATGTGTTCTCACTCAGCAGCAAAAAACAAAATGAACAAAAAGGCCATATAAAATGTGTACAAGTAACTGTGTACATATACTATGTAGACCCAGAGCACAACATTTATTACTCATCCTCCTCCTATGCCCACACATTAGTGACACCACTCTATTCTTAGTTATGTCATACTTGAGCACTTACAAGCTTCTAATTAGATTAGGATATATATCACTTTGCTTTACATATCCATTTCCACGTCCGAAGAATACCGTACTCAACTTCCAAGATTTGTTAATTACGTTCGAAAGTAATCAAGATTATCGTCTAGGAGTCCTTTTCTATGAACTTTAGCTGTTAGGTGTGATCGCTTCCTTAAGGAGTTGTACGGTGTCTGCTAAACGGCCAACATAGACTCACCGCCATCTTTGAGGTGCCGACGCTTAGTGAACGTTTTTAACAATATCCTCGAATTAACCCCATAAGATTGAAAAGAATAAAGTGATTACAAAGACTATCAGAAGAACTGAGTCAAGCATACCTCTTTGCATTTTTCTTGGTGTTCAGCTAAAAGCTCGTTATATTTCAATTGCAGGTCCGACATTTCAGCTTGTAGCTTTTCATACTCGGCTGGAGTTGGACCACCTAATTTTTGCTGTATGAACCTGTCAACCAAAGAGCAAGGTTGGTTCATATACATGCCATAAAAACAAGAAAACATGATAAATATATAGCTTTTCTTAACATGCATAACCTAAGGCGTTGATAGATCGTCATTGTTCACTGTCATCGTCCAAGCCTCTGTCCCACATAGTTGGGTTCGACTACATGGATCAATTTCTTTCATTCTCCCCTTTGAAAGCACATGTTTTCAGATAACCTCGTGGCAATAAAGTCTTTTCACACTACTCTGCAGGACAAGCAATTTTCCCACGTCTTCTCCTCATTGGTGATTTTTATACTCCTTGCATGGCTCCTTATCCACCTAACTATTAGCGTTCAAGCTACACTCATCTTATGTGGATTATGCCCAAAGTTCGGAACCATATAATAGCACCGGTCACACTGCCATCCTATAGAGTTCACCATTCATCTTGAGAGAGGTATCACACGGCATTCCAGAAATACATCTGCTTTTTCCCTATGGCAACATCCTGAATATTGGCACAAGATGCCTAGAGATACTCTTCTCAGGTACTTGTTCCCATCCATTTTTAAGAGAATTTAGATGCTATGAGAGACTAGGTAATTTTCAAGTCTTTTGACGCCCGAAACTTTCTAAGCCAGTTCCCTTTTAAGGGCTAGCAACTGCCACTCCAGCCTTTTGGTAAACTTCTCTGAATTAGCACAGTGCATAATTGTTCTCCTTGTTAACTATATGTTAGCAACCGAGTGAACTATACGACTCTTGGATCTGACAACAAAGATTAACTGGATATTGGACAAGGAAATTTTATTTGACAGTTACTATCAACTTACTCAATAGCTGAGAAAGGTTTGTCATTCTGCTCGTATAGCGTGACAAGAACTACATTAATTGGAGAAGCATAAAAATTATGAGAGATTATTACAAAGCATGATATAACTACTGATTGTAATGTAATGTGATGCAAGATCAAGAGAGTTAAAACGGAATAAAACCCTTAGTCAGAGCATCAAGAGCTCCACTAGACTCCAAGTACTTCCTAAAAGCTTCCTTCTTAGCTTCCTTTTCCTGCAAAGAACCAGAGAAACGAAAAATCAAATGATAAGCTCTTTCAGAGAACCAAGGTTCAGCATGACAGATACAAGACCAGTATTGGTAGCACAAAGCTGTCAATAACACATCCAATAATTCATTCTGCCTGTATGGTTAGAAAAAACATGAAATGGGAGAAGTCTTAGCAATTTTCTGAAGTTGTTATGAGCAATAACTGTTCGGCAAGGATTTGAGACCAAGTGTTAAGCAGACAGATCACTTAAGAACTGGAGCAAGAGCTACATAAAAGCCCCAAAGGAACTTGCACGCTTCTGGTAAGGAATCGATAAGCTAAACGTTAGGGAACCTCCTTTTTCTTTTTACATCCAAAAGCCTATTCGTTCAAATGTAGCCGTTTTTAGTGAATTAATGGAATTGCAATTCAATTGCACTGGACTTCTGGTCCATGTAACATTTCCTCGTTCTCTAAGTTTTCAGTTCCACTCAATAAATTTCGCCCGTGAAAAGAAAGCAGAAAACCTCCAAAAACAAAAGCAACCCAGATGAACATAGAACTAACAGAAACTACCTTGAGGTTCAGGCTTAGTCTCTCACTGTTGTGCATTAGAATCCCACAAGTTATCCATACGTCAAGTGCTCATTTGTGGCTTTAGACAATCTCCATCTCCTCTTTTATATTGTATTGCATGTCATTACTCGATACTCGTTGACACAAAGGCAAACACACGTTTTATATTGGGTCAATGTACTACTTCCTGATCACTGTTAAGAGAATGGGGTCTCGCATGGATATAATATAAGTTAAGATGAAATTTCATGAAAGAAAAAAAAAGAAAAGCCAATTGGGTTCCAAAGAATAGTTATAACCACCATGACTTGTTTGGTATTGTTTCTTGGTTTCTAAACCATTTTCTATTTTATTGAAGAGACAACAAAACGAATATGTTTGGTTAACATTTTACTATTTAGGTTTTTATTCCATCCTGGCTTTAAGATTTACCTTAATTTTCCTATTCATTTCCTTACCCCTTTCTTTACAACAAGAATCCAGCATCACCACCATTGCCCTACATATTCCCCTTCACTCTTCACCATCCAATCATCATCACCGCCTTCCATGCATGATATTTTAACTCCCTGGCTAAGGACTAATCTATAAAGGTGCTGCTAGGGTAGTGGCACCTCTGCGGTGGTTGTAGCGTTAAAAAATTGAATTTACAATCCAATAAATAAGTTGAACGGGAAATGGCCACTGCTTTGATATAAATGGAAAATCTTTTGGGATATTAAAAAACCTTTAGCGGAGCAATGCATATGGGATGAGAATATGCTTAGGGCGAACATTCCTATTTATGACTGAAACAATTTATATGGCGGGTTTTCATCACCGACCCTTATTTCCATTTTCTTTCGTGTGTGTGTGACTGTGTGTGTGCGCGTCTGTCAATAGGTCATTAGAGTTATGAGTCAGTATGGAGTACAGCTCCAAAGAGACGAAATCATGAAGAATTGGAATGAAACTGCTTTACAAACACACAGGAGACAAAGTGGAAGGAAGGGCTTTGATCCAGAAAAACCCACATGACAGAAACAATAAGTTCATCACAAGTAAATGTATTAGGTAGATCAGTTGCTATTAGCACGAGAGATTTAGGATCAACTTACCATAATTTTTAATGCAACTGTGAAACTCAATTTGCCTCAGCTTGGAACCTTTGCCCTCTGCCTGACAGAAATGAAGCTCTAATTTGATTTGAGGCAGAGAGAGAGAGAGAGAGAGAGGCAGAGAGCATTGACACCTGACCAGAGCGGTTTGCTTCAGTTTGAGTCAAACTGGTTCAACCGGTCATCTTTTGTACAGTTAGTACTGGTTTGGGACCATTGCTCGGCCTATTTACGGCCGCTATAGATGTGATTGACCGTGGTGCAAAAGGAGGTGCAAATGAGGCAAAGAGTTGTTCAACATTAATCTCGACCATCCTATTGTTTTTGGTGTCTGGTAACGTGTATTTTTTTTTTTTTTTGTCTTTGTCTTTATTTGTTCTTAAAATTCCGCGGTATTTGGAGTTCTTTTTGGTATGGCAATAGCTCCTTTTCATATTTTTTACAATCCTTTTTGAATTGTTTCATTTTAGAGAACACCTTAGAGGTGCCTTAGATGTTTTCGGCTAAAGGCAGATGTCCTTTTATAGTTTCAATTCTCTGAAAATAATAGAAGTCAATTTCATTAACGAAAATGTCACTGTATTATGATATTAATGTATCAGTGTTTCTTTTTTGTTATATTTTTAACTTTTGTGCCATCGGCTACCATAGTCTTTATCTTTCTCTTTTTCTTACTCTATCTTTATTTTTTTCAAATTCCAAATTTCAGTTGTTTAGATTATGAAGAAACATGAATAGATCAAGGTTCATTTTTTTCTTTTAGTTTAAATTCTTATAGTATATTGACTTCTACCTACATTATTGTCCTCGTATATTCATTATCACTTGAGCAGTACGTATTTACATTTAAGAGTTAATCTTCTTTCATACAAGATTAGTAATTTGTTGTTGACTAACTTTATCAAGTTTAATAAATCACTATAAATGGTAAATTATACGATTAAATAAACCATGTTTTATGTGAACTTGAATCGCTAGCCGTCAATGTTTTCAAACACTTTTTCGTACTCCGATCAGACTTCATTGGTCCGCCTATGCCGCTCACCGCCCCTGCTATCACCACAGGTTGCCATCGCCATCAACCACCACTATCCTTCCACCTGCACATGCACCTGCACCACCCATCATGTAATGCCCGAACCGGAGGGTTCGAACACGTTCTTAAACCATAACTCAATCATGTCCAAAACATAACAATCGTAATGGTAGAGCAGAGCATCGAAAACACCATAACACAATTATCATAATCTCAAACACTTAACTCCAAAAGAATTCAAAACGTAATTACAATCTCTATGACTAATCTGAATAATAATAAAAAGAACGAACTAAACTAAGAGTTTGTCTAAATAAAATCAATAGCGTCTATTGCTCCTAATTGCGAACACCAAGTTCCGCTGCAGTACTAATAGCTCACCCTTTGTGCTACTCTTGGCCTGGAAGGGGAAGGAAACAAAAACAAAAGGGGTGAGCGCAAATTGCCCAGTAAAAGATTTTACATCAAGATGGTCAAAAACGAATACCAAATTTGAGTTATCGAACAAAGTCAATAAGTAAGAATGCAGATAACTCAATCAAAATTTTACAAATGAATAACAAAAGTGACCAAAAAATGGTTAAATAACCAATAAGCCTAATATCAAACACAATTTATCAGAACATGTGGGTGTCACATATACAATTGCTTATTATTAAGCATCACAAATCATAGTTAAACCATGTTGAATATCGCAGCCGGCGCGTCATATATAAGTCACGATAATCAAAAGTGATTTTCAAACACAAATATCACCCACAAAATAATTTGATAAATAAAGAAAATATTCATTCGAAGTTCGAAAATAGTCATTGTAGACTCAAATTGAAGATAACGAAATTATGAATTCAACGAAATAAAAAATCAGCCAAATTGGAGATTGGATGAGTAAGATATCGTCAAAGAATTTTTTTGGATAAAAACTCATTGGCACGAAGATCGATAAAAAATTTAAAAGGAAAAGGATCATCCAAACCGTGACACATGGCATGTCCTTTCCTGATTTGCGAAAGAATGAGGACGCGTGTTTCTTTTAAGAACAAAAAGACGACTGACGACATCAGCCGCAAATTGAAACCTTTTTTTTGCTTTGCTTCTCAATCTGTTGATTTATCCAAAACGTAAGAAATGATTTTGACAAGACAATGATATCGTACGGCTAAAATAAGGATTAACGATAATTTATGACAAACAACTTTAAATAAAACAATCAATCGTCCTATGTTGGAAATTAAAACGGCAACAAAGAAAATCATTGAATAAAGGAAATTGAATTCGCACGAAAATAAATATGGGTATGTAACACAAGAAAAAAGAGAGTATACAATCCCTTACCTCTAAATTGTGAATAAAACGTCATGAATAATCTATTTACCTTAGATCAACCACAACCCTTTTTGCTTGAATACTCCAAAAGAATGCACTAGCTATATAGTTCGCTAATCTAGTTCTAATATGATTTGAAGTCCTAATTGCTAGTTTAATTGTAACACATCTGAAAGTCTTCATTGCTAATATAATCACAATATAACTTAAAATCCTAATCCAAGTCGATATATATATATATATATATATATATATATATAACATCTAATCTAATCACATTAGCCACTAAACATTACCAAAGACTAATTTCGTCACTAAGGGCTCCTAACTAAATTTTCTAAAGTTCATTAATTAACTCTAGATCAAAACATATGATTGTCTTTTTTCTAATCAGTATTCACATAATTAGCTAAAATCCGGGGTATTACATTCTCACCCCCCCCCTTAAAATAATTTTGTCCTCGGAATTGAACGTATCTTAATTCTCAAAAAGTTGAGGATGCTTTTCTCGCATAACTTCTTCGAGTTCCCAAGTAGCTTCCCTTTCAGAGTGGTTACACCATAACACCTTCACAAAAGCCATCGTCTTAGAGCGCATCACACGCTCATCGCATTCCAAAATACGTTCAGGTTGCTCCTAGTAGGATAGATCGTGCTTAACTTGGATAGGCTCAAACTCAATAACATGAGAGGGGTCAAAGACATACTTCCTCAAGGTCGAAACATGAAAGATGTTTGTATGTTTGAAAAATTAAGAGGTAAAGTTAGATGATAAGCAAGTGTACCAACTCGCTCCAAGATCTCAAATGGTCCAATATATATCTGATCTAATTTCCCTTTCTTTCCAAACCTCAACACACCTTTCCACGGAAAAACTCGTAAAAATACATGATCACCAACAATAAATTTGAGTTCACGATGCCTCATGTCTGCATAACTCTTCTGTCGACTCTGTGCAGCCTTAAGCTTGTCTTTAGTCACATGAATTTTGTCTGTAGTAATCTGGACAAGTTCTGGGCCTATCAATTTCATTTTCCCAATCTCGCTCCAACATATAGGTGATCGACACCTTCTTCCATAGAGAGCCTTAAATGGTGCCATCTGAATGCTAGCATGATAAATATTATTATAAGCAAACTCAATCAACGGTAGATGATTGTCCCAATTATCTCGAAAATCCAAAACACAAGCCGAAGCATATCCTCCAATGTCTGAATAGTCCGTTCAGACTGTCCATCTGTATGTAGATGGAAAGTTGTACTAATTAAGATTCAACCTTGTACACATGCCCTCTTGCAAACTACTCCAAAAATCGGAAGTAAATCTCAGGTCTCTCTGTCTGACACAATGGACAAGGGCACTCCATGCAATCTAAGTATCTCTCGAATATACAAGTTAGCAAACATCTCAATCGAATCCTTGCTCCTTATGGCCAAAAAGTGAGCTGATTTGGTCAATTGATCAACTATCACCCATATTGCATCACGACGCTTTGCAGTCGGAGGTAGTCTAATCACAAAATCCATTGTAACATGCTCCCACTTCCACTCAGGAATATGAAGTGGTTGCAACATACCAATGGCCCTCTAATGTTCTGCTTTAATCTGTTGACACACCAAACATCTAGCCACAAAAGTCTAGTACCTCTCTCTTCATGTTATTCCACCAATAAACATCACGCAAGTTCTGATACATTTTGGTACTGCCCGGATGTACTGCAAAAGTTGAATTGTGAGCCACTAATAGAATCTATCTCTTGAAGTTTGGGTTTGAAGGAACACATAATCTAGTACCCATACGAAAAACACCCTCATTATCCATTCTGAAGTCAGTATAACCACCTTCATTAACTCTATCACTAATCTAAATCAACTCGGGATCTGATGCTTGAGCCACATTAACTCTCTCTATCAATGATAATTGGACTTCCAAATGTGCCAAATAACCACCAGAATTTGGAAATCTTACCTCAATCTCTAACTTCTCCAATTCTTCGGGCATATGGGCTTGTTTAGTAATCATAACAGAAAGTCTTCATGTACTCTTCCTACTTAACGCATTTGCCACTACATTAGCCTTACCTGATGGTATAAAATAGTGCAATCATAGTCCTTTAACAATTCTAACCATCTCCTATGTTTCATGTTCAACTCCTTTTGTGTGAAGATGTGTGAAACTAAAAAGATAACCCTAGAGGGGGGTGAATAGGGTTTTAAGACTACTTTAAAAAATAACAAACAACAAACCTCAATCTCAATAACTTAAATAAGCAAACAACCAATCTCAACACAAATGTAAAACGATAATGTAAAGAGAGAAGGGTTTAAAGATACTTGACAAGGAGATTTAAATGGTTCGGCTTGATATACCCTCAAACCTACGTCCACCCCTTCAAGGAAGTCTCTTGAAAGGCCCTAGAATCCTCTAGTATGATCTTCCTTACGGGTTAAGATCGAACCTCTTACAATCCCTTGATGTTATGCCCACATCAAGAACAAGCTTTGACAAACCCAAAGCTCCAAAGCTTGACAACCCCAAGCTTTGATACAAGAACCTTTAGATGAAGAATTGTGTACAAGATTTCACTCTCAATAAGTAAGTGAGTACAGGTTTAAGCACTAGAACAAGAGAGACGAGTGTATGATGACTTATGAAAGTGTATATCTCTCAAATGTAAGTTCATAATAAATGCTCTCTTGAAATGGATGAGAAATCAATGAAAAACAAGAGAGATTGAACAATTGCTTTGATCTTTAAGTATATGAAAGATAAGAGAGCTTTGAATGCAATTGATGAATCAAAACTAAGCCCAAAATGAGTATTTATAGAGTTGAGAATTAATATGACCGTTTGGAGTTAGGTAGGGCATTTATTGCGCCAAACGGTAAATACAGTTGACGGCAATGCACCATTGCAGTCGACTGTAATCCCAAAGTAGCCGTTGGAAATTCAAATTTCCAACTTACAGTCGACTGTAATCCAAATGCAGTCGAATTTAATAGGCTACTGGAAGTATTGCAGTCGACTGCATTCCAATGCAGTCGACTGTAATACCTCACTGCCCAACTTGCAGTCGACTGCAATCTAATACAGTCGAATGCATTCCTGAAAATGCAGTTTCCTTGTTTTTAAAGTATGGAAAACTTTTATGCATGCTAGGGAAACCTATGGGCAAGTTCTAGGTATACAGTCATCGTAACGATCATCTCTCTACGTCTAGTTTACAAGAAGGAAATAAAGCGTTATAAAATTTAATCGACGAATTCTTTCTTTGATGCGTTTCGTTGAGAGTCTTTGACCGTGTTGCTCGTCTAATAGTCCGTTTGCATGAGTATGCAATTGTTCCTATTGCTTCTGAAACCAATAAAATAACCCTAGAGTGGGGGTGAATAGGGTTTTAAGACTGCTTTAAAAATTAACAACTAACAAACCTCAATCTCAAAAACTCAAATAAATAAACAGCCAATCTCAACACAAATGTAAAACGATAAAGTAAAGAGAGAAGAGTTTAGAGATACTTGACAAGGAGAATTAAATGGTTCGGCTTGATATACCCACAAGCCTACGTCCACCCATTCAAGGAAGTCCCTTGAAAGGCCCTAGAATCCACTAGTATGATCTTCCTTACGGGTCAAGATCGAACCTCTTACAATCCCTTGATGCTATGCCCACATCAAGAACAAGCTTTGACAAACCCAAAGCTCCAAAGCTTGACAACCCCAAGCTTTGATACAAGAACCTTTCAATGAAGAAATATGTACAAGATTTCACTCTCAATAAGTAGATGAGTACAAGTTGAAGTACTAGAACAAGAGAGATGAGTGTATGATGACTTATGAAAGTGTCTCTCTCTCTAATGTAAGCTCACAATAAATGCTCTCTTGAAAAGGATGAGAAATCAATGAAAACAAGAGAGATTTGAACAATTACTTTGATATTTGAGAATATGAAAGATATGAGAGCTTTGAATGCAATTGATGAATGAAAACTATGCCCAATATGAGTATTTATAGAGATGGGAATAAATATGACCGTTTGGAGTTAGGTGGGGCATTAAATGTGCCAAACGGTAAATGCAGTCGACTGCAATGCACCATTGTAGTCGACTGTAACTCAAAAGTAGCCGTTGGAAATTCAAATTTCCCAACTTACAGTCGACTGTAATCCATTGCTGTCGACTGTAATAGGCTACTGGAAGTATTGCAGTCGACTGCATTCCAATGCAGTCGACTGTAATACCTCACTGCCCAACTTGCAGTCGACTGCATTCCAATGCAGTCGACTGCATTCCTGAAAATGCAGTTTCCTTGTTTTTAAAGCATGAAAAACTTTTATGCATGCAAGGGAAACCTATGGGCAAGTTCTAGGTATACAGTCACCGTAACGATCATCTCTCTATGTCTAGTTTACAAAGACGGAAATAAAAGCATGAAAACTTCAATCGACGAATTTCCTCTTTAAAGCGTTCCGTTGAGAGTCTTTGACCGTGTTGCTCGTCTAATAATTCGTTTGCATGAGTATGAGATTTGTTCCTATTGCTTCATCAACTCAATACATGTTTAGACAGCATAATCATCAATGTTAGTTATCATCAAAATCAAATATAATCCTTGGTTAAATAACCGTAGGGTTAACAATCTCCCCCTTTTTTATGATGTCAAACATTGATTTAAATAATATGAGATATATAAGATGATAAACGCAAAGAAGCATGACAATCTCAATTATAAACCATAAGGGGTCATGACAAAAATCTCCCCCTATCTAAAGTAATATAGGGCTCCCCCTAACTCAAGTAATATATGCTCATATCAATTCCACACAAGTATGAATCAACAATATTTTCTCCCCCTTTTGACATCATTGAAAAAGATCAAGGGTGTGTGTGAAAGTGATCAACTTATGTATCCATCCATGGATAATCATTATAGCCAACAAGGGCTTTCAAAAACAAGAAAGCATAAGTACTTGAATAACCATAAAAATGGTATACTAACTACCTTTTACAAAAATAGCACATTTAAAAGAAGTGTAAAGAATTTAGAAATATAAGTGTGTGCAAATCAATAAAGACAAATGAGATTAAATGAATATCAACAAAATCAATAATTTTGGAAAGAGAAAAATTAACCAAAGCATGCTATAAGCATATGAAAGAATGTTCAAGCATGTGAAGTGCAACTTGCATGATTATGCACAAGAGATATACCATTTAGTCACAAAGGTGAAGACATGCCATGTTCTCTTCTAAGAGCGGTAAACCTCTTCGAATCTAAAGGTTTAGTGAAGATATCTGCTAATTGGTGATTTGTGTCCACAAAATCGAAAACGATATCACCTTTTTGCACATGATCACGAATAATATGGTGTTTGATTTCTATGTGCTTGGTTCGTGAATGTTGGATGGAATTTTTGCTCAAATCAATGGCACTAGTGTTATCGCATAAGATAGGTATGTGATCATACTTGAGTCCAAAATCCAAAAGGGTTTGTTTCATCCAAAGAATTTGTGCACAACAAGCACCAACTGCCATATATTCGGCTTCGGTGGTAGAGAGTACAACCGAGTTTTGCTTTTTGGAACTCCAAGAAACAAGAGAGTGACCTAGGAATTGGCAACCTCTACTAGTACTTTTCCGCTCGGTTTTACAACCGGCATAGTCGGCGTCGGAGTAACCAATTAGGTCAAAAAAGGATGTGTTTCTAGGAAACCATAACCCTAAATCGTGAGTGCCCTTAAGATATCTAAGGATTCTCTTGACGGCAACCAAATGAGATTCTTTAGGACAAGCTTGAAAACTAGCACATAAACAAACACTAAACATTATATCGGGTCTACTTGCGGTAAGGTAAAGGAGTGATCCGGTCATACCTCGATAGCGCTTAATATCAACATCATTACCATTTTCATCTTTATCAAGCTTTAATAAAGAGCTCATTGGAGTGTCAAAAGCATTTGATGCTTCCATGTCAAATCTCTTAAGTAGCTCTTTGGTGTATTTGGCTTGGTTGATAAAGATTCCATCCTTGCTTTGTTTGATTTGCAATCCAAGGAAGAAGGTGAGTTCTCCCATCATGCTCATTTCAAACTCCTTACTCATACAAAAAGCAAACTCTTTGCACAAGGATCCATTAGTAGCACCAAATATAATATCATCAACATAAATTTGCACCAACAATAAGTCCTTGCTCTTAGATTTTATAAAAAAAGTGGTGTCAAGTTTTTCTCTTGAAAAACCATTTTCTAAAAGAAAACTACTTAGCCTTTCATACCAAGCTCTAGGAGCTTGTTTTAAACCATAAAGAGCTTTGCTAAGCTTGAAAACATGGTTTGGAAATTTTTCATGTTCAAAGCCGGGAGGTTGAGCCACATAAACCTCCTCTGAAATAAAACCTTTTAAAAAGGCACTCTTGACATCCATTTGAAAGAGTTTAAAAACTCTATAGCAAGCAAGAGCTAAAAGCATTCTAATAGATTCAAGTCTAGCTACCGGTGCATAAGTCTCATCAAAATCAATTTCTTCCTCTTGGTTATAACCTTGGGCCACTAATCTAGCCTTGTTTCTAACCACGACTCCGGATTCATCAAGTTTGTTTCTAAAAATTCATTTTGTGCCTATAATCCTAAAGTTTTGAGGTTTAGGCACAAGGGTCCAAACTTGATTTCTTTCAAATTGAACTAGCTCTTCTTGCATAGCAAGCATCCAAGATTTATGATGTAGAGCTTCGGAGAAGTTCTTCGGTTCAATTTGGGAAAGAAACGCTATATTAACATGTTGTTGAAGAGAGCGTCGAGTTCTTACCCCACTCGAAGGATTACCTAAGATTTGATCACTTCGATGATCCTTTTTGTAAGTCCAATCTTTTGGTAATGTTTGAGAGTTGTCCAAGTTTGAGGCATCATTGATTTCTTCCTCGTTTCCCCCTGAAGAGCTTGATTGTTGCTCCCCTAGATCAATTTCTTTGGGGTTGCCTTGTAGTGTTTCACTTATGTCCAAAGTTCTCATGTCATTATCCATATCATCTACATTAACAATGTTAGTCCTCCGAAGAAAAGGATTAGTCTCATCAAAAGTAACATTAATGGATTCTTCAACAACCAAAGTACTTTTATTATAAACTCTATATGCCATACTATTATTAGAGTAACCAAGAAAAATACCCTAAAAGGTTTTTGAATCAAATTTGCTAAGGTGATCCTTGGTATTTAAAACAAAACATTTGCATCCAAAAACTCTAAAAAAGCTCACCTTAGGTTTCTTATCATTAAAAAGCTCATAAGGGATTTTTAACAAAAATTTTTGCAAGATAACTCTATTAAGAACAAAACAAGCACAGTTGACCGCCTCAGCCCAAAAGTACTTAGGTAAATCATATTCGTTAAGCATTGTTCTTGCCGCTTCTTGCAAAGACTTATTCTTTCTTTCGGCAACACCATTTTGTTGAGGAGTTCTAGGAGCCGAAAAATTATGTGATATCCCAAAGTCATCACACAAGGCTCCTATTTTTGAATTTTCAAATTCTCTACCATGATCACTTCGAATGTTAGTTATCAACTAACCTTTTTGATTTTGAACACGTTTTGCAAATGAAGTGAACATATTTAGAGATTCATCTTTGGTAGCCAAAAACAAAGTTCAAGTATAGCGAGAATAGTCATCAACAATAACAAAACAATATGATTTACCACCAAGACTAGTAGTAGGGATTGGTCCAAACAAATCCATGTGAAGTAATTGCAAGGGTCTAGAAGTAGATACCATTTTCTTCGGTTTGTGAGAGACTTTCTTTTACTTACCCATTTGACAAGCATCACATACTTTATCTTTCTCAAACTTGATATTCGGGAGACCCCTCACAAGTTCTTTGCTTGAAATATCCTTCAAATGCTCCATGTGCATGTGACTAAGTCTTCGATGCCAAAGCCAAGATGTTTCACTAATAGCACTAAGACAATTGACATCTTGGTTAGCTAAATCATTTAATTGAATGGAGTAAACATTGTTATCTCTACTACCTACCAAAATAGTTTCATTGTTCTTCAAGGATAGTATAGTGCAATGAGAAGCCTCAAAGATAACTTTAAAACCTTTATCACTAAATTGACTAATACTTAGCAAGTTATGCTTCAATCCTTCAACACATAACACATTCTCAATTGAATGTGGTTCCTTACCAATAGTTCATTTACCTTTGATTTTTCCTTGAGAATTGTCACCAAAGGTCACATTTCCTCCTTCTTTAAGATCAATCGAGGTGAAAAAAGATATGTTGTCGGTTATATGTCTTGAGCATCCACTATCAATAATCCACTTCTTGCTACTAGAATTTGCTTTGAGACATACCTATAAACACAAATCAAGTAGTGACTTTTGGTACCCAAATTTTCTTGGGTCCTTGGGTGTTAGTCTTGCATTTGTATTCTTGATTTTTCACAATTCACATTTTCTTTCTACATCTAACAAAAACAATTCTATAAGGACAATGATTAGTCGTATGCCCTTTCTTGTTGCACCAACCGCAATGTGTAAAAGGTGTGCAATAGTTCTTTGATCGTTTTGTATGAATATTCAACTTAGCTTGTTGTTGCAAAACTTTAGGAGGCATGGCCATGGGATCTAATCCAAGACCACCGTTGTTTAGGCCAATTCTTTGGCGTCCAAGCATGACATCCAAATTGTTTTGACCATCAACAAAATTTTCAAGACATTTTCTCAAATCACAAATCTCAACTTTTAAATCTTAATTTTGTTTTTCTAAGGCCAAAGTTTTGGAAGAGATTTGTTTTGAGCTAGGAGTGTTAATAAGTAATTCAACCAAATCGTTATTCACATATTTCATATATAAATGGTTGAAAATACATTCATTCTTGGCATGCAACTTATCATTTTTCATTATCAACTTCTCAATTTGTTTATTAGCTTCAAGGAATTTCTTAGACAAAATAATATTTTTCTTGAAAATTTTCTTGGATTCCTCATATAAGCTATCATAAGCATCTTCAAAGCTTTCATTATCACTATCACTACCGGAAGAAGAGCTTACATCATCATTTGCCATGAAGCATACATTTGCTTGATCATTCTTCTCATTGTCTTCATCACTTGAATCAAAGTCACTCCATGTTGGAGTATGTTCGGCATTCATTGCTCTTTCCTTCTCCTTGTTCTCTTTCTTAGAGAATTGTCTTCTTTTAGCTCTTTCCCATACATCTCTTCTTTCCTTCTTCTCCCTTTCGTAGATAGGACAATCCATCTTCATGTGTCCCGGCTTGTGGCATTTGTAGCAAAGCTTCTCTTCGTTGCTAGCATTTTGTTGCCTTCTTCCATCGTTCCATCTAAATCTTAAGAACTTCTTGAAGTTCTTTGCAACCATTGCAATATCCTCTTTATCAAATTCTTCATCATCATGACTTGACTCAAGGTTTGAAGATGAAGCTTTAAGAGCAATTGATGTAGGCTTCTTCTTGACGTCCTCTTGATCAAAGGTCTTGAGTTGTATTTCGTACGTCATGAGTGAGCACATCAATTCATCAAGAGGAAAGATATTGAGATTCTTTGATTCTTGGATGGCGGTGATCTGTGCATCCCAAGCTCTTGGTAAGGATCTAATCACATTTCTTACAAGATCACCATTAGTGAATTATTTGCCTAATTGCTTCAAAGGGTTTACAATGTTAGTAAAACGAGTATTCATATCCGTAACGGATTCATTTGGAAGCATATGGAATAACTCATAATCTTTAAACAATAAGTTCATCTTGGAATCTCTAAGAAGAGAAGTCCTTTCATGAGTGACTTGAAGAGTATCCCAAATACTCTTAGCGGAATTACACATAATGACTCTATTGAGTTCATTAGTGTCTAAAGCACAAACAAGACAATTTTTTGCTCTAGCATTCATACAAATCATCTTCTTATCATGATCACTATACTCCGATTTGGATTTAGGCTCTTCAACCTTGTCAACCACCTTTATTGGAATGAATGGGCTATTCTCAACAATATCCCACATCTCATAGTGTTGAGATTCTAAGTAGATTTTCATCTTAACTTTTCACACACTATATTTGGTCCCATTAAACAATGGAGGCCTAGTGGTAAAACTACCCTCCATTCCCCCAATGTAAGCCATGATCGATTAACTCTCTCGGCGTTACCCAATATAACAAGAGCCGAGGCTCTGATACCACTTGAAACCAAAAAGATAACCCTAGAGGGGGGTGAATAGGGTTTTAAGACTACTTTAAAAAATAACAAACAACAAACCTCAATCTCAATAACTTAAATAAGCAAACAATCAATCTCAACACAAATGTAAAACGATAATGTAAAGATATAAGGGTTTAGAGATACTTGACAAGGAGATTTAAATGGTTCGGCTTGATATACCCTCAAGCCTACGTTCACCCCTTCAAGGAAATCCCTTGATAGGCCCTAGAATCCTCTAGTATGATCTTCCTTACGGGTCAAAATCGAACCTCTTACAATCCCTTGATGCTATGCCCACATCAAGAACAAGCTTTGACAAACCCAAAGCTCCAAAGCTTGACAACCCCAAGCTTTGATACAAGAACCTTAAGATGAAGAATTGTGTACAAGATTTCACTCTCAATAAGTAGATGCGTACAAGTTTAAGCACTAGAACAAGAGAGATGAGTGTATGATGACTTATGAAAGTGTATATCTCTCAAATGTAAGCTCACAATAAATGCTCTCTTGAAATGGATGAGAAATCAATGAAAAACAAGAGAGATTGAACAATTGCTTTGATCTTTGAGTATATGAAAGATAAGAGAGCTTTGAATGCAATTGATGAATCAAAACTAAGCCCAAAATGAGTATTTATAAAGTTAGAAATTAATATGACCGTTTGGAGTTAGGTAGGGCATTTATTGCGCCAAACGGTAAATATAGTCGACTGTAATGCACCATTGCAGTCGACTGTAATCCCAAAGTAACCGTTGAAAATTCAAATTTCTAACTTAGAGTCGACTGCAATTCAAATGCAGTCGACTGTAATAGGCTACTGGAAGTATTGCAGTCGACTGCATTCCAATGCAGTCGACTGCAATACCTTACTACCCAACTTGCAGTCGACTGCAATCCAATACAGTCAACTGCATTCCTGAAAATGCAGTTTCCTTGTTTTTAAAGTATGAAAAACTTTTATGCATGCAAGGGAAACCTATGGGCAAGTTCTAGGTATACAGTCATCGTAACGATCATCTCTCTACGTCTAGTTTTCAACGAAGGAAATAAAGCGTTGTAAAATTCAATCGACGAATTCCTTCTTTGATGCGTTTCGTTGAGAGTCTTTGACCGTGTTGCTCGTTTAATAGTCCGTTTGCATGGGTATGAGATTGTTCCTATTGCTTCATCAACTCAATGCATGTTAGACAACATAAACATCAATGTTAGTTATCATCAAAACCAAATATAATCCTAGGTTAAATAACTGTAGGGTTAACAATGTGTTTCAAACTCTTATGATCCATATAAATTTTACACAGTTCACCGTACAAATAATGACGCCAAATCTTTAATGCAAAAATCACAGCTGCTAATTCTAAGTCATGGGTAGGGTAATTAAACTCATATGGTTTAAGTTATCTAGAGGCATAAACAATTACTTTACCATGTTGCATAAGCACGCAACCAAGTCCTTGTCGCGATGCACAACTGTACATAAAAAACCCACTAGACCCAGATGATAGTGTAAGGACTAGTGCTGAAACTAAACGATTCTTTAACTCCTGAAAGCTCTTTTTCACATTCTTTTGTCGACACAAATCTGGCATGCTTCCTTGTCAACTTAGCCAATGGAGTAGAAATGCGAGACAAGCCTTCTACAAATCTTCTGTAATAACCTGTCAGTCCCAAGAAGCTTCTTACCTCCATCACTGAAGTTGGTCTCTCCCAATTCACGATTGCTTTAACCTTAAAAGGATCCACATAACCCATCTTTAGTCACTACGTGACT